>JARQOD010007898.1:0-37682 GCA_033576555.1 Oophaga sylvatica
ACGAGGGCTGCTCCGCCACCCAGTAAACTGCGGGGATTTAAAAATTATCCCACTTCCACTTGGAACTTGCAGCTCTCTGGCGCCCCCCTTACCCTCAGGTAAAGTCAGGAACTGCACCTGATAATTAGTCGCCAGAGGGCCACTTGGATGTGTGCTGGCTATGGGCACCTGCAGTGGGGGAATTATAATTATCCGGGCCGCAGCCAGCAATACACTTATAAAACCCGCTCCGTCACTGCCAACGCCACCCAATAGGTTAACACTTTACACCCCTTCTTTTAGCTGCCACCACTACGATTTACTTAATGAAAAATTTATCAAGGGGGTCCGTAGAAACCCCAAATCAGTAGCGTAGTACTTCAGCACGTGCAAATTCGTTTAAAAAGCAGGAGAAACAAACTAATAATTTTATAGGTTTTTTTCCAAAAATGCAGGCAGTGCTTATATTTAAAAAAAAAGGTAAGCTGAGGCAATACAGTTATGTACAAACAGTTAAAAAAAAACAGGATTAAAGGTGAAATCACTTACATTGTACTTATATAGGTAAAAGGCAAGACAGCTGGGGGGGGGAGCCACACGTCATAGTTCATTTTGCAGATCTGTTAGTCACGCATCACAGCCTGAATGAACCAGGGGGGCTCAATGCAAGACTTATACATGTGGGCTGCTGACCTACAAAAGGGGATGGTTTTCTGCCACCTCCCCAGGCTACAAGTTATAGTTTGAGCTCTGAAAGATCATAAGGTTCATACCACCTTCTGGGAAACTACAAATAATGGCAGACCTATCAATGATCTTACTTTAAATGACGGTTCAAATGAGCCAAACTGGGTGAATAGTTCATGGTGCATCCGAGAATTCCATTTCTCGGGTTCTGTTGGAGTTACGGGTTCACCAGTACCACGGAACGATGCCTGATGGGGCTACGTTAAAGAACAGCAGGTGCCGGTTTTCTCATAAGCCTCACGGCATATTATAGATAATGATTAGATTACCACTTTATAGAATGGGAGCAGAGAAAGCGAGCTTAAGACAAAGAAAATTCCTGAGGTGGGAGGTATGAGAGGAGTGAGTGAGCTGTTCGTTCACACAGTGACTTGCACGAACTGCAGGCACAGGGGGGAGGAGAGGTGGCTTTGGCTCTGTGCTGGCAAAACGCTGGGAGTCGTAGTTCATGGGGAAGGTTCTAGAACAGCACAGGAAATGGAGCTTGCAGTATCATCACACCTCCCTCTCTTAGAGGGCGCTAAGGAGGCATGACCTGTCGTAAATCCGCCATGTGCACCTCAGCGGGTTCGCCACGTCGTGACAACCCATCACAATTCCCATGATCGCTGCCTTTCTTGTGTTGTACGGCAAAATCATACTGCTGTAGGGCAAGGCTCCAGCGTAGCAACCTACCATTGGTTCCGGACACTGTGTGCAGCCAGCTCAGAGGGTTGTGGTCGGTGACCACCTTGAAGGTGCGCCCGTACAGGTAGGGCTGCAACGTTGCAGTGCCCAGAACCATGGCCAGGCACTCTTTCTCGATGGTGGAGTATGCCACTTCCCTCGGCAGAAGTTTCCGCTGAGGTACAACACGGGGTGCTCCTGGTTCCCCGAGTCAACCTGGCTTGACTACAGCACCGAGGCCGAATTCGCTGGCGTCAGTCTGTACCAGGAATGGCCGACGCTGTTGACGGCTTTCAACACTGGAGAGCTGCACAGGGCTGTTTTTCAAAGCTCAGAATGCCGCCTCACAGCCATCGTCCAGCTGACTGTTTGGGGTAGACCGCCCTTGGTGAGGTCCGTCAAGGGTTTTGCAATGGCGCTATAGTTCGTACGAAACGCCTTTAGTACCCTGCAGTGCCCAGGAAGGACTTCACCTGTTTTTTTGGTCCTGGGGGTGGGCCAGGACACGATCGCGTCCACTTTCTTTCTCGGCTCCGGACTCATGGAACCCCCGCCTACCCGGTGCCCCAGGTAGTGGACCTCCTCATGCCCATATGGCATTTTCCCGGCTTGATGGTCAGACCTGCCTGGTGAATACGCTCGAGCACCTCCTGGAGATGCTGAAGGTGTTCCTCCCAGGTGGAACTGAAGACGGCAATGTCGTCCAGGTACGCCACAGCGTACTCCCTCAGTCCCTGAAGCAGGGGTTGACCATCCGCGAAAAGTGGCACGGCATTCTTCATGCCGAAAGGCATGACCGTGGACTCGTACAGTCCAAAAGGGGTGATAAAGGCGGATTTCTCCTGCGCCGCAGGGCTCAGGGGAATCTGCCAGTATCTCCGGCTTAAATCCATGATGGCTATGTACTTGGCATTCGCCAACCGCTCCAGCAGATCCTCGATGTGTGGCATTGGGTGCTCATCAGAAGTAGTGATGGCGTTGAGCCCCCGTAGTCCACGCAGAACCGGGTGGTCCGATCCTTTTGGCACGAGAACTACAGGTGAGGCCCACGCGCTTTTGGACGGTCGGATCACCCCCAGCTGCAACATCTCATTGATCTCCTGGGCATAATCTGCTGCACCTCCTCAGAGATCCGATAAGGTGTCCGCCGTAATGGGCATGATTCCCGGTGCCACCTCAATGGACGCCAACTTGGTCCTTCTGGGTCGGTTTGGTGAACTCGGCCCGGAAGGTTCCAGAGTGGTCACAACTGCAACCGCTGGAGAACGTGTTATGTTACGGTAGCTGAGGAGTGCAGGTAAAAAAGGAAATACACCAGAGCAGTTGGAATCTATGAGATTGCAGTACCCTGAACAACCACCACAACTAAGGCAGCCGTGGAGCGTTCCTACGTTGGTCCCTAGACGCCTCGTCACAGCCTGAGAAACTAACTACACCAAAGATAGAAAAGGAAAGCTATCTGCCCCGGAGCAAACCCCAAAGATAATAGCCCCCAAACATGTAATGGGGTTAGACAAGAGGAAATACTGACACAGAAAGAAAATAGTATGAGCAAACGCTGGGCCCAAACTATCTAAATAGAAAAGGACAGGAGGGTACTTACTGCAATCCCAAAAACCTGAAAAGCACCAACTTACTAATTTCAAAAAAATACCTGAGATCACACACCTCTACCACCTAAATTAGTTCTCTGGTGTAACAAAAACAGCAGCCACTGAAAAAACTGCAAAAAGCAAAAGTACAAAACACAGTGGCTGGACTAAACTGAGAGGGCAAAAGCCCCCGGAGGGACCCTGAAGCCCCCACAGAAGTGCAGGACAAAATGCAAAAATATAGCAAAAACACAAAATAAGAAATTGTCCTTATCTGATAGCAGGAATGCAGACACGACACAGCAGGCTACAAGGGAAACTGGAAAGAAGGATTCAGACCAGAACAATTGATCACCGCAACCTGAGGGAAAATGATTCCCTTAAATAAGACCAATCAGTAACACCTGATTCCCAATCCTCACTAGTACCGCTTGTAACCACCAGAGGGAGCCTCTGCTCAGAACTCATCTCAAACCCATTCACAACAGTACCCCCCCCCTTGAGGAGGGGTCACCGAACCCTCATTTGAGCAACCAGGTCGGTCAGGATGAGTTCTATGATACGCACGGATAAGTCTCCTAGCATGGATGTCCGAAGCAAACACCCAAGAATTATCTTCCTGACCATAACCTCTCCATTTAACCAAATACTGGAGTCTTCGTCTAGAAAAACGAGAATCCAATATTTTCTCAACCACATACTCCAGATTGCCCTCAACCAAAACAGGGTCAGGAGGCACAGCAGCAGGAACCACTGGCTCAACAAACCTCTTCAACAAGGACTTGTGGAACACGTTATGGATCTTAAATGTCCCTGGAAGAAGCAAACGAAAAGAAACAGGATTAATAATCTCCATGATCTTATAAGGTCCAATGAACCTAGGCTTAAATTTAGGAGATGCTACTCTCATAGGAATATTCTTTGAGGACAACCAGACCAAGTCCCCCACTTTAAACCGAGGACCATCAGTCCTATGCCGGTTAGCAAACCGCTGGGCCTTCTCCTGAGAGAGGGACAACCTCTCCACTACCTGGTCCCAAATCTGCTGCATACGCTCAACAACAGAGTCAACACCTGGACAGACAGAAGCCTCCGTCTGTCCTGAAGAAAATCGAGGGTGAAACCCAGAATTACAGAAAAACGGAGACATCAAAGTGGCAGAGCTAGCCCTATTATTAAGAGCAAACTCAGCCAAAGGCAAAAAAGAGACCCAGTCATCCTGATCAGCAGACACAAAGCATCTTAGATAAGTCTCCAATGTCTGGTTTGTTCTCTCAGTTTGACCATTGGTCTGAGGATGAAATGCCGAGGAGAAAGACAATTGAACACCCAGTTTAGAACAAAAAGTCCTCCAAAATCTGGAAACAAACTGGACTCCTCTGTCAGACACAATGTTCTCAGGAATGCCGTGTAAACGAACCACGTGCTGAAGGAACAACGGCACCAATTCAGAGGAGGAAGGCAACTTAGGTAATGGCACAAGATGTATCATTTTGGAAAACCTATCACAAATTACCCAGATGGTGGTCATTCTCTGAGAAACAGGAAGGTCGGAAATGAAATCCATAGAGATATGGGTCCATGGTCTCTTGGGCACAGGCAATGGCATCAACAAACCACTAGAGCGAGAGCAAGGCTTGGAGCGAGAGCAAGTCCCGCAGGACTGCACAAATTCCCTGACATCGCGAGACAAGGTAGGCCACCAAAAGGACCGACTAACCAAGTCTCTGGTACCAAAAATTCCGGGATGCCCAGCCAATGCGGAACAATGAATCTCAGACATCACACTCTTTTTCCATTGGTCCGGGACAAACAATTTTCCAACAGGGCAGCGCTCGGGCCTATCCTCCTGACACCCCTCCAGAGCAAGTCTCAAATTAGGCGAGATGGCGGAAAGAACTACACCCTCCTTCAAAATAACAGAGGGATCAGATAGCTCAGGAGAGTCCGCAAGGAAACTCCTCGAGAGGGCATCCGCCTTAACATTCTTAGTGCCAGGAAGAAAGGAAACCACAAAATTAAAACGTGTGAAAAACAAGGCCCACCTGGCCTGTCTAGGATTGAGTCGCTTGGCAGATTCCAGATAGACCAGATTCTTATGGTCCGTAAGGACCACCACCTGATGTTTGGCTCCCTCCAGCCAATGTCTCCACTCTTCAAAAGCCCACTTCATGGCCAATAACTCCCGATTACCCACGTCATAATTACGTTCAGTAGGAGAAAATTTTCGAGAGAAAAAGGCACAAGGGTTACTTTTAGAGGTCTCTGGATCTTTTTGGGACAAAACGGCACCTGCCCCAATTTCAGAGGCATCAACCTCCACCTGAAATGGCAGAGAAACATCAGGCTGCCGTAGAACAGGAGCAGAAGTGAATCTCTGCTTAAGTTCCTGAAACGCAGAGACTGCCTCAGGAGGCCAATTCACCACATCAGAACCCTTTCTGGTCAAATCAGTTAATGGTTTAACAATAACAGAGAAATTACCAATAAATTTACGATAAAAATTGGCAAAACCCAAAAATCTCTGAAGAGCCTTTAATGAAGTAGGTTGGACCCAATCACAGATGGCCTGAACCTTGACCGGGTCCATTTCAATAACAGATGGGGACAAAATGAATCCCAGAAATGAGATCTTCTGTACGCCAAAAAGACACTTTGATCCCTTCACATACAGAGCATTCTCTCTCAAAATCTGGAATACAGTTCGAACATGTTTCACATGAGAGTCCCAGTCATTAGAAAAAATCAAGATATCATCCAAATAAACAATCAGAAACTTGTCCACAAAATCCCTGAAAATGTCATTCATGAAGGACTGGAAGACGGAAGGAGCATTAGTGAGCCCAAAGGGCATCACAAGGTACTCAAAATGCCCTTCAGGGGTGTTAAATGCCGTCTTCCATTCATCCCCGTGCTTAATGCGAATAAGGTTATACGCCCCCCTGAGGTCAAGCTTGGTAAACCAAGTAGCGTTTTTCACCCTGGAAAACAGGTCAGAAATCAAGGGTAACGGGTATTGATATTTCACAGTAATATTGTTCAAGAGACGATAATCAATACACGGCCTTAATGAACCATCTTTTTTGGCCACAAAGAAAAAACCGGCACCTAAGGGTGAAGAGGATGGTCTGATATGACCCTTCTCCAATGATTCCTTGATATAAGACCGCATAGCGTCATGTTCAGGTACAGACAAGTTAAAAAGGCGACCCTTAGGGAATTTACTACCCGGCACTAATTCAATAGCGCAGTCATAGCTCCTATGGGGAGGCAAGGATGCAGATTTACTTTCGCTAAACACATCAGAAAAATCAAACAAAAAGTCAGGAACATCCTCAGCCTGGGGGGAGGCAGAAAAAACAGGAGTGTTGGTATTAACACATTGGCAGCCCCAACTGGTTACAGACACAGATTTCCAATCCAAAACAGGATTATGAGACTGTAACCAAGGGAAACCCAGCACGATAATGTCATGCAGATTATATAGAACCAAAAATTTGCAACACTCCTGGTGATCAGGTTCAACCCTCATTATCACCTGAGTAGAAAACTGGGGTTTATTCTCAGCCAAAGGGTAGAATCGATCCCCAGTAGGGGAATAGACTTCTGTAGGGTATCAAGGGAAATCCACAACGTTTAGCAAAATCATAATCCATCAGGTTAATAGCTGCTCCAGAATCAACGAAAGCCTGAGCAGAAAATGAGGACAGAGAGCATATCAGAGTGACAGTTAATAAAAACTTAGTCTGAACACTACCCAAGACAACTGAGCGTGCAAAACGTCTTCCCCGCTTAGGGCAGACTGAAATAGCATGAGAGGCATCACCACAGTAGAAACATAACCCATTGCGCTTTCGAAACTCATGACGCTGTGCCCCAGACACCACTCCATCACACTGCATGGGCTCAGCAGCTGGCTCACAAGGCAACACCACTCCACGCATACTTCTCCGCTCACGCAAACGTCTGTCAATTTGAATCGCTAATGACATAGAATCATTGAGACCAGAGGGGACAGGGAATCCCACCATAACATCCTTTACATTATCCGACAGACCCTTCCGGAAAAGGGCCGCCAAAGCGTCGTCATTCCATTTGGTCAGGACTGCCCACCTACGGAATCTCTGACAGTATAACTCAGCGTCATCAAGCCCCTGATTTAATGCCAACAAGGCTTTTTCAGCTTGATCAGTGACATTAGGCTCATCGTACAATAACCCCAAAGCCTGAAAAAATGCATCAACATCACTCAAAACAGGATCCCCAGGTATCAGGGAAAAAGCCCAATCCTGAGGATCGCCGCGCAGGAGAGAGATGATAATTTGAACCTGCTGCGCTGCGTTTCCTGAGGACTTAGATTTTAAGGCAAGAAACAATTTACAATTATTTTTGAAATTCTGAAACTTAGCTCGATCCCCTAAAAACAAATCTGGCATGGGGATCCTAGGTTCCACAACAGGCAACCCAGCAAGATAGATAGCAATACTCCGAACCTCAGTGGCAAGCTGATCCACACGGCCAGACAACTGTGCAAACTCCATTGGGAGAAAAGATCCTCCCCAGCACCCAGAGATACAGAGGGAAAAAAAAAAAAAAAATGCAACAAACAGAAAAATATCTCTGACAACTTTTCTTCCTTCAAAATATTTTTTCCCTTCTGTGAGTACCATACAATTTTTATGGCCGGTGATACTGTTATGTTACGGTAGCTGAGGAGTGCAGGTAAAAAAGGAAATACACCAGAGCAGTTGGAATCTATGAGATTGCAGTACCCTGACTAACCACCACAACTAGAGGCAGCCGTGGAGCGTTCCTACGTTGGTCCTAGACGCCTCGTCACAGCCTGAGAAACTAACTACACCTAAAGATAGAAATAGGAAAGCTATCTGCCCCGGAGCAGAACCCCAAAGATAATAGAAAGCCCCCAAACATGTAATGGCGGTTAGACAAGAGGAAATACTGACACAGAAAGAAAATAGTATGAGCAAACGCTGGGGCCCAAACTATCTAAATAGAAAAGGACAGGAAGGGTACTTACTGCAATCCCAGAAAACCCTGAAAAAACACCAACTCTACTAATTTCAAAATCACCTGAGATCACACGACCTCTACCACCTAAATTAGTTCTCTGGTGTAACAAAAACAGCAGCCACTGAAAAAACTGCAAAAAGCAAAAGTACAAAACACAGTGGCTGGACTAAACTGAGAGGGCAAAAGCCCCCGGAGGGGACCCTGAAGCCCCCACAGAAGTGCAGGACAAAATGCAAAAATATAGCAAAAACACAAAATAAGAAATTGTCTTATCTGATAGCAGGAGATGCAGACACGACACAGCAGGCTACAAGGGAAACTGGAAAGAAGGATTCAGACCAGAACAATTGATCACCGGCAACCCTGATGGGAAAATGATTCCCTTAAATAAGACCAATCAGTAACACCTGATTCCCAATCCTCACTAGTACCGCTTGTAACCACCAGAGGGAGCCTCTGCTCAGAACTCATCTCAAACCCATTCACAACAGAGACGGTTAGCGAGGCATTTACCTCCATGTCCTCAATGGACCCATTGGCCTTGGCTTTTGGCCAGCATGTCCAGGAGGGGATCCTCCTCCCCGTCCTCGGGCAGGTTGCAGACCGGTAGGACGCAGGCTTCACGTTCGTGATGGGCCTTCATCATGTTGACGTGAAAGGCCTTGCGCCTACCCCGAGTGTGGTCAAGCGTGACCACGTAGGTGACTGGGTTGAGCCGTTGGTGCACGACGTACGGGCCTTCCCAGGCTGCCTGAAGCTTATCTTTTGGTACGGGGACCAGCACCCACACCTTTTGACCCACCTGGTAGGTCCGCTCCCGGGCGTTCTGGTCGTACCAGTGCTTCTGGTCAGCCTGAGCCTGCGTCATGTTGTCATGCACCAACTGCGTCAAGGTCTGCATCTTGTCGCGGAAGCGCATGACATAATCCACGATGGACACTTCCGTGGGGTTTGGCTCATCTTCCCAGGATTCTCTTATCAACCCAAGGGTCTCCGGACTCGCCTGCCATACAGGAGCTCAAAGGGGGAGAACCCCGTCGAGGCCTGCGGGACTTCTCTGTAGGCAAACAGCAGGTGTGGGAGGTACTGCTCCCAATCGCGTCCCTGGGTCTCAACCAGCATGCGGAGCATCTGTTTGAGGGTACCGTTAAAGCGCTCACACAAACCATTGGTCTGTGGGTGATACGCACTCGATACCATACGCGTCACCTGCATTTTGCTGCAGAGAGCCTTCATTAGGCGAGACATAAATTGGGTCCCTTGATCGGTAAGCATCTCCCTGGGAAATCCTACCCGTGAAAAGATGGTCACCAGTGCATCCGCCACCTTATCTGCCCTAGTTGAGGACAGAGCTACTGCCTCCGGGTACCGGGTAGCGTAGTCTACCACAGTAAGGATGTATTGCTTTCCAGAGCTGCTGGGGACGGCCAGCGGGCCCACAATGTCCACCGCGATCCTCTGGAAAGGCTCCTCTATCACTGGCAACGGGATCAGGGGAGCCTTAAGAGCAGGCCCCGCCTTCCCCACTCTTTGACAGGTGGTGATACAGGAGCGGCAGTAGTTAGTCACATCTGTCCCCATCTTGGGCCAATAGAAGTATTGAGACAGCCGTGCCTTAGTTTTGCTGATCCCCAAGTGTCCAGCAAGTGGAATCTCATGGGCAATCCTCAACAACTCACCTCGGAACTGGTGCGGGACGACCAGCTGTTTTTCTCTCAACCACTCCTTTTGGGAATCTCCGGGTACTGTCTCCCGGTACAGCCTTCCTCGTTCCCAGAACACCCTCTCCTTATCAGTCACGGAGGTGGGCGTCTCGGCGAGGTGCCTCAAGTTCTCCAGGCTCGGATCTGAGTGCAGAGCGGCCTGGAACTCCTGGCTGGAGGCAGCCAGAAGTGACGTCAGGGTTTCTTCCTCACTGGGACCGGCTCTGGGTCCACCTCTGGTTCAGTCTATCCTGTAGCGGAGGAGGGTCGCTACCTGCGATCCGGGCACTCTGACTGCGGGTGACAGCAGCTACATATGCAGTCTCCCCGGGGATTTCTACAGACCCATCAGCCTGCGCTGCTATGGGCTCTACCTCCCCATCCACCCCCAACACTTCAGGAGCAGTGCTACTTATGGGCCAGTTACCTTCCTCGGTGGCACTGGTCAGTGTCATGGCGTCACCTTCCTCACGGTTCCCATGTACCTCCCCATTTCCTTGAGCACTGTCGCTTGCTCCTGCTAGGGTTCCTCAGCCGTCTCACTCCGCAGAGCGACGTGGCTGAACGCTCCTGTACCTGTGGACACATCTACCACTTCAGAGAAAGGGTTAACAGGTTCAGATGGCACAGATACATCACTATCAGCATCATTCCTAGGGAAAGAAAGGTTATCAGTTACATAATCACTTCGCAAAGCATTGGCAGGTAACACATTCAGTTTCCCATCATCATCAACATCATGGTTAACGTTAACCTTATTATCAGATTGGTGATAGGTGTCAGGGACATAGTACGCGACCATCCTCCCCAGATCAGTCCCCAATAAAACATCAGTGGGCAGGTTTTTGGACACCCCCACTTCCTTCACCCCGCTCCCGGCACCCCAGTCAATGAAAACCCGGGCTATCGTCAAGGGGCAGCGGACGCCCCCAATCCCGGTGACAGTTAGGGTTATCCCCGGAATCAACTCTTCAGGGGCCGCCAGTTCGGGTCGGATGAGGGTTCGTTCAGCCCCGGTGTCCTTGAGGCCTGTAGCAAGACGGGCCCCCACGCGGACGGGCTGCACGTTGTCATCAACCCTCCCCACCACACCACCCACCAAAAGAACAGAGGCGTTGGGCCCAGATGCCTTGGCTGGGGTGTTCTTCTGCCTCTCCGGACAGGTGGCGCTGATGTGTCCTGTCCGTTTACAGGAGAAACACTGGCGGGGGTCTGATGTAGGCCTGGCGCTGGCAAAGGGGATAGTGCCTCCAGAGGGACGACTGGCAGGGGCACTGGGGTTGGTTGCAGGCTTACCCCCTCCCCAGCGGGCGGTGACGGGTTTCCGCACCTCGGGTTTCCGGTTGGCCTCATAGCTGTCGGCGATCCGTGCTGTTCTGACCGCGTCCTCCGGTTCTCGGTCCAGGATGAACTGTCGGACCTCAGCTGGGCACAGATGCAGGAACTGGTCTTTGATCATCAGGTCCCTCAGCTCCTCAAAGGTGTCAACTGACAGTCCATGGATCCACTGGTCAAAGTGGGTCCTGAGTCCTTGCACCACATCGCTATAACTGTCATGTGGGCCACGTTGGAGGTTCCGGAACTTCTTTCGGTATACCTCAGGTTTAGCTGGTACTTGGTGATCAGGGCCTGCTTGATGGCCTCATAGTCACCATCTTGATCTGTCGTGAGTGAAGCAAACGCCTCCAGAGCTTTGCCCTTTAGCCCGGGGTCAAGTACCTGGCCCATTGGTCGTCAGGCAGCTGGTACTGTCTGCAGACTTTCTCAAAGGCCCGCAGGAAAGTGTCCAAGTCTCCATCCTTTTCCATCACGGGAAAGTGCTCCGGCCGGGGCTTCGGACTCTGAGAGCTGCTGGGTGTACCGCTCCTTGCTGTGGAGGGCATTGCCCCTTGTCTAAGCAGCTCCAGTTCATGGGCTCTCTGAGCTTCCCGCTCGGCTCTCTCAGCCTCTCTCTGGGCTCTCTCGGCCTCTCGCTGGGCTTGGCGCTCGGCTCTCTGGTTGGCCTCTCGCTGGTCGGCTCTCTCTTGAGCTTGCTGGATCAGCTTCAGGCGTCCATCACGGTCGTCGGCGGGGAGTTCCTCCAGGGCCGCCTGCAGGTAAGGGTCGAACCCGCCCTGGGTGTAAGTATTCAGGGTTTGGGCCTCTGCTCCTGCGCCCTCCTCGCTCTCAGCGTGGTCCTGTGCCATCAGGACCTGGATCAGTTGAGTTTTGGTTTGGCCCATGGGTTCAAGGCCTCGGGAAATGCATATTCCAGCAAGAGTGTCCCTTTTCTGCAGTTTCCACCACGCTTCTCCCATCCTCGCCATTGCCAAATAAAAGATAGGATAGAAAAAACAAAGAGAAGGGAGGGGTAACCGCAAGTACACACAATTGTCTCAGGACTAATAAACACTGAGTCTGTTCTCCAAAACTTTAGTTGCAGGGTCCCTGAAGAACTGTGCAAGTTTTTTAGTGAATGGAATGATTGCTCAAACCAGATCACTAATACTCTATAATCCCACCGCTCTGCCACCAATGTGACGAACGTGCACACGGTCCGCCACACAGTAGCCCGGGGTATCACGGCGTGTGATCCCTCCGTGCCGCCAATGTGACGAAAACGCGCACACACATGACGGCTGCTGCCGTCCGACCCAATAATCTGCAGGGATTTATAATTATCCCACTTCCTCTTAGGAACTTGCAGCTCTCGGGCCCGCCCCCTTACCCTCAGGTCAGTCAGGGAACTGCACCTAGGATAATTAGTCGCCAGACGGGTCACTTGGATGTGTGCTGGCTATTGGGCACGCTGCAGTGAGGGAATTATAATTACTCCGGGCCGCAGCCAGGCAATACACTTATAAAACCCGCTCCGTCACTGCCAACGCCACCCAATAGGTTAACACTTTACACCCCTTCTTTTAGCTGCCACCAGCTACGATTTACTTAATGAACAATTTATCAAGAGGGTCCGTAGCAACCCCAAATAAGTAGCGTAGTACTTCAGGCACGTGCAAATTCGTTTATAGAGCAGGAGAAACAAACTAATAATTTTATAGGTTTATTCCTTAAAATGCGGGCAGTGCTTATAGTTTAAAAAAAGAAAGGTAACAAGCTGAGGCAATACAGTTATGTACAATACAGTTAGAAATAAAACAGGATTAAAGGTGAAGATCACTTACATGGTACAGGCAAGACAGGCTGGGGGAGGAGCCACACGTCATAGTTCATTTGCAGATCTGTTAGTCACGTCATCACAGCCTGGAATGAACCAGGGGGGCTCAATGCAAGACTTATACATGTGGGCTGCTGACCTCACAAAAGGGGATGGTTTTCTGGCCACCTCCCCAGGCTACAAGTTATAGTTTGAGCTCTGAAAGATCATAAGGTTCATACCGCCTTCTGGGAAACTAGCAGAATAATGGCAGACCTATCAATGATCTTACTTTAAAATGACGGTTCAAATGAGCCCAAACTTGGGTGAGATAGTTCATGGTGCATCCGAGAATTCCATTTCTCGGGTTCTGTTGGAGTTACGGGTTCACCAGTACCACGGGAACGATGCCTGATGGGGCTACGTTAAAGAACAGCAGGTGCCGTGTTTCTATCATAAGCTCACGGCATATTATAAACAGATGATTAGATTACCACTTTATAGAATGGGAGCAGAGAAAGCTGAGCTTGAAGACAAAGAAAATTCCTGAGGTGGGAGGGATGAGAGGAGTGAGTGAGCTGTTCGTTCACACAGTGACTTGCAGCGAACTGCAGGCACGGGGGGGAGGAGAGGTGGCTTTGCTCTGTGCTGGCAAAACGCTGGGAGTCGTAGTTCTATGGGGAAGGTTCTAGAACAGCACAGGAAATGGAGCTTGCAGTATCATCACACCCACCGTATCTGTGCGCCCCTCCTCCGTGTCCCCCCGTATCTGTGCGACCCCCCCTCCGTGTCCCTCCCCCCTGTATCTGCGCCCCTCCTCCGTGTCTCCCCGTATCTGTGCGACCCCCTCCGTGTCCCTCCCCCCATATCTGCTCCCCCCTCCGTGTCCCTTCCCCCCTGTATCTGTGCGACCCCCTCCGTGTCCCTCCCCCGTATCTGTGTGACCCCCTCTGTGTCCCTTCCCCCCTATATCTGTGTGCCCCCCCTCCGTGTCCCTCCCCGTATCTGTGCGCCCCTCCTCCGTGTCCCCCCGTATGTGTGCATCTCCCCCTTATGTCTGTGCTCCCCCTTCCGTGTCCCCCCCGTATCTGTGTGCCCCTCCTCCGTGTCCCCCCCGTATGTGTGCATCTCCCCCTTATGTCTGTGCTCCCCCTTATGTCTGTGCTCCCCCCTCCGTGTCCCTCCCCCCGTATCTGTGCCCTCCCTCCGTGTCCCTCCCCCCGTATCTGTGTGACCCCCTCCGTGTCCCTCCCCACGTATCTGTGCGCACCTCCTCCTTTTCCCCCCGTATCTGTGCGCCCCTCCTCCGTGTCCCCCCGCATCTGTGCGACCCCCTCCGTGTCCCTCCCCCTCTGTATCTGTTCGCCCCTCCTCCGTGTCCCCTCGTATCTGTGCGACCCCCTCTGTGTCCCTTCCCCCCATATCTGTGCGCACCTCCTCCGTGTCCCCCCGTATCTGTGCGCCCCTCCTCCGTGTCCCCCCGTATCTGTGCGACCCCCTCCGTGTCCCTCCCCCCTGTATCTGTGCGCCCCTCCTCCGTGTCCCCCGTATCTGCGCCCCCCTCCGTGTCCCTTCCCCCCGTATCTGTGCGCCCCTCCTCCGTGTCCCCCCGTATCTGTGCGACCCCCTCCGTGTCCCTCCCCCCCTGTATCTGTGCGCCCCTCCTCCGTGTTCCCCCGTATCTGTGCCCCCCTGTCTCCTTCCCCCCTGTATCTGTGCGCCCCCCCGTGTCCCTCCCCCGTATCTGTGCGACCCCCTCTGTGTCCCTTCCCCCCGTATCCGTGCGCCCCCCCTCCGTGTCCCTCCCCGTATCTGTGCGCCCCTCCTCCGTGTCCCCCCGTATGTGTGCATCTCCCCCTTATGTCTGTTCTCCCCCTTCCGTGTCCCCCCGTATCTGTGTGCCCCTCCTCCGTGTCCCCCCTGTATGTGTGCATCTCCCCCCTCCGTGTCCCTCCCCCCGTATCTGTGCATCTCCCCTTAAGTCTGTGCTCCCGTATCTGTGCGCCCCTTCTCCGTGTCCCTCCCCCGTATCTGTGCATCTCCCCCTTAAGTCTGTGCATGCCCCCCATCAGAAACGCACTGTGTGCACTCAGCCTTAGGGTTTTTCCTTCTGACCTTTTTTTCTTACTGTTTTTTTTAATTATTATTTTTTTAATTATGATATAAATAGAGATGATATTGGATATATGAATTAGCGGTGCTGCCCTGAGGCGGGTGCTGCCCCCTGGTGTTGCCCTGAGGCGGGTGCTGCCCCTGGTTCTGCCCTGAGGCGGGTGCTGCCCCTGGTGTTGCCCTGAGGCGGGTGCTGCCCCCTGGTGTTGCCCTGAGGCGGGTGCTGCCCCTGGTGTTGCCCTGAGGCGGGTGCTGCCCCCTGGTTCTGCCCTGAAGCGGGTGCTGCCCCCTGGAGCTGCCCTGATGCGGGTGCTGCCCCCTGGAGCTGCCCTGATGCGGGTGCTGCCCCCTGGAGCTGCCCTGATGCGGGTGCTGCCCCCTGGAGCTGCCCTGATGCGGGTGCTGCCCCCTGGAGCTGCCCTGATGCGGGTGCTGCCCCCTGGAGCTGCCCTGATGCGGGTGCTGCCCCCTGGTGCTGCCCTGATGCGGGTGCTGCCCCCTGGTGCTGCCCTGATGCGGGTGCTGCCCCCTGGAGCTGCCCTGATGCGGGTGCTGCCCCCTGGAGCTGCCCTGATGCGGGTGCTGCCCCCTGGAGCTGCCCTGATGCGGGTGCTGCCCCCTGGTGCTGCCCTGATGCGGGTGCTGCCCCCTGGTGCTGCCCTGAAGCGGGTGCTGCCCCCTGGAGCTGCCCTGATGCGGGTGCTGCCCCCTGGTGCTGCCCTGATGCGGGTGCTGCCCCCTGGTGCTGCCCTGATGCGGGTGATGTTTGAAAACTTTCCACCATTTGCAGCGTTTTTTGTAGTTTATCCGCAGGTAATCGAAAACCCATTGCGTTGGTATCGATCTCGATGCCGAGGAAAGGGAGCACGTTGCAGGGGCTGACCGTTTTTTCCGACGATAGTGGAACTCCAAATTGCCGACATATAAATCTAAATTTTTGAAGCACATTTTTTTTTTTTTGGCTCCAACCCCAAGAATACAGAAGAGGAAAATCTCCATATGCTTTACGTAAGGGAGGAGAGTTCTCTGTGTGTTTGCAGGGGCCCAGAAAAGGGCACATTGCATCCCTTAAGGCACTGTCACACGTAGTGATCGCACTAGCGATCACGACAGCGACTTAACCTGGCGAGATCGCTATGTGATCGCTAGTTAGATTCCAAACACAACTCATCAGAGATCTGTATAACGACCTCTGCGGTCGTTGGGAAAACCTAGTCCCACCTGCGACGCTGGTGAAGTCGTTCATAAAGGGTGTCACACTCAGCGATTCAGGCTCACCAGCGGGACACCAACGACCAAAAAACAGCTCAGAACGTTCATAAGCGATCAGCGACATCTCAGCAGGGGCCACATCACTGCTACATGTCACACACAGCTGCATCGCTAACGAGATCGCTACTTCGTCATAAATGGTGATGCAGTAGTGATCTCGCTTGCGATCTCGCTTAGTGTGGCATACCCTTTAGTCTTCTTGCCAATCTTGCTGGCCTACTCGTCAAGTCGGAATGTCGTCTCAGAGGGATTGAGTGTTCACTCTGAAAGAGCAGTGGCAGCTTCGTGGTTGAAGGTTTTTATAGGGAAGGCTGCCACGTTGTCCTCTCATACCTTTTCCAAACACCACCGGCTGGACCTAGCCTCTTCATGGTTGAAGGTTTCTATAGGGAAGGCTGCCATGTTGTCCTCTCATACCTTTTACAAACACCATCGGCTGGACCTAGCCTCTTCATGGTCGAAGGTTTCTATAGGGAAGGCTGCCATGTTGTCCTCTCATACCTTTTACAAACACCATGGCTGGACCTAGCCTCTTCATGGTTGAAGGTTTCTATAGGGAAGGCTGCCACGTTGTCCTCTCATACCTTTTACAAACACCACCGGTTGGACCTAGCCTCTCCATGGTTGAAGGTTTCTATAGGGAAGGCTGCCACGTTGTCCTCTCATACCTTTTACAAACACCACGGCTGGACCTAGCCTCTTCATGGTTGAAGGTTTCTATAGGGAAGGCTGCCACGTTGTCCTCTCATACCTTTTCCAAACACCACCGGCTGGAACTAGCCTCTTCATGGTCGAAGGTTTCTATAGGGAAGGCTGCCACGTTGTCCTCTCATACCTTTTCCAAACACCATGGCTGGACCTAGCCTCTTCATGGTTGAAGGTTTTTATAGGGCAGGCTGCCACGTTGTCCTCTCATACCTTTTACAAACACCATCGGCTGGACCTAGCCTCTTCATGGTTGAAGGTTTCTATAGGGCAGGCTGCCACGTTGTCCTCTCATACCTTTTACAAACACCATCGGCTGGACCTAGCCTCTTCATGGTTGAAGGTTTCTATAGGGAAGGCTGCCACGTTGTCCTCTCATACCGTTTACAAACACCACGGCTGGACCTAGCCTCTTCCTCTGCTCTCACCTTTTGGGTGAAGGGTTCTACAGGCTGTGGTCCCTGCCTAGAATACAATTATCTGCAATTCTCTCCATGGTGCTGTCATGGGGAAGGAGAAAGACTTGGTTACTTACCTGTAACGGGATTTCTCGGAGCCCATGATGGTACCCTTATATTCCCGCCCGTCACTTGTGGGTGAGCACGCTCTCGTTTGTGTGTGGTTTATGGATCGGCCCTTGTTTCCTTACAGTGTTATTGTAATGGCCTGGAGGTCCTCTGTGAGCCGTCCGATGTGAGGGAGAGCAGCCGCCCTTATCTGTAGAGGACGGATCCCCTCTCTCGTGGTGCTGTCATGGGCTCTAAGAAATCTTGTTACCGGTAACTACGTCTTTTTCAGCATTGAAAGCAACGCAAAAGCACTATGTGTGAACATAGCCCAAGGTGCGGAGGAGCATTTTTTTTCCTCTTATTTATTTTGGCTTATATACAAGTCCTTTTCCTAGAAATAATGTTTTCCAGTCAAAGTGGCGTAAATACGCTGACAAGATTTTACCCAGCAGCGACCTGAGATTCACGTGCTTCCGGGGGTCTTCCCTGTGTTGCTCCCTCTTTTCTATTGACTTCCATTACACTTGCGCCTACCTGTCTATTGTACCCTGTGCCCGCTCAGAATGGGCGCAGACCACTCGTGCTAGCGAGTCAGCTGCTCCACATAAAGCCGCTCATCTTCTTCCGGCTGCTCTGTGGTCATGCTGATTGACAGCCGGCTCCCCGCAGTCCCGCCCTGTCAGCGGTCGTCCGCTTACTTCCCCCGTTGAGCAGAGCTGGAGAGAGCCTGCTGGTCTGTCTGTCATTGTGCTGAATTGCTGGCAGGAGGGTCTGTGACCAGCATCGGGCACAGCAGGCGGGTCTGTGACCAGCATCGGGCACTGCAGGAGGGTCTGTGACCAGCATCGGGCACTGCAGGAGGGTCTGTGACCAGCATCGGCACTGCAGGAGGGTCTGTGACCAGCATCGGGCACAGCAGGAGGGTCTGTGACCAGCATCGGGCACAGCAGGAGGGTCTGTGACCAGCATCGGCCACTGCAGGAGGGTCTGTGACCAGCATCGGCACTGCAGGAGGGTCTGTGACCAGCATCGGGCACTGCAGGAGGGTCTGTGACCAGCATCGGGCACAGCAGGAGGGTCTGTGACCAGCATCGGGCACAGCAGGAGGGTCTGTGACCAGCATCGGGCACAGCAGGAGGGTCTGTGACCAGCATCGGGCACAGCAGGAGGGTCTGTGACCAGCATCGGGCACAGCAGGAGGGTCTGTGACCAGCATCGGCACAGCAGGCGGGTCTGTGACCAGCATCGGCACAGCAGGCGGGTCTGTGACCAGCATCGGCACTGCAGGAGGGTCTGTGACCAGCATCGGCACAGCAGGCGGGTCTGTGACCAGCATCGGCACAGCAGGCGGGTCTGTGACCAGCATCGGGCACAGCAGGCGGGTCTGTGATCAGCATCGGCACAGCAGGATGGTCTGTGACCAGCATCGGGCACAGCAGGAGGGTCTGTGACCAGCATCGGGCACAGCAGGAGGGTCTGTGACCAGCATCGGCACAGCAGGAGGGTCTGTGACCAGCATCGGGCACAGCAGGAGGGTCTGTGACCAGCATCGGGCACAGCAGGCGGGTCTGTGACCAGCATAGGGCACAGCAGGAGGGTCTGTGACCAGCATCGGGCACAGCAGGAGGGTCTGTGACCTGCATCGGGCACAGCAGGCGGGTCTGTGACCAGCATCGGGCACAGCAGGCGGGTCTGTGACCAGCATCGGGCACAGCAGGAGGGTCTGTGACCAGCATCGGGCACTGCAGGAGGGTCTGTGACCAGCATCGGGCAAAGCAGAAGGGGCTGTGACCAGCATCGGGCACTGCAGGCGGGTCTGTGACCAGCATCGGGCACAGCAGGCGGGTCTGTGACCAGCATCGGGCACAGCAGGCGGGTCTGTGACCAGCATCGGGCACAGCAGGAGGGTCTGTGACCAGCATCGGGCACAGCAGGCGGGTCTGTGACCAGCATCGGGCACAGCAGGAGGGTCTGTGACCAGCATCGGGCACTGCAGGAGGGTCTGTGACCAGCATCGGGCACAGCAGGAGGGTCTGTGACCAGCATCGGCACTGCAGGAGGGTCTGTGACCAGCATCGGGCACAGCAGGAGGGTCTGTGACCAGCATCGGGCACTGCAGGAGGGTCTGTGACCAGCATCGGCACTGCAGGAGGGTCTGTGACCAGCATCGGGCACTGCAGGAGGGTCTGTGACCAGCATCGGGCACAGCAGGAGGGTCTGTGACCAGCATCGGGCACAGCAGGAGGGTCTGTGACCAGCATCGGGCACAGCAGGAGGGTCTGTGACCAGCATCGGGCACAGCAGGAGGGTCTGTGACCAGCATCGGCACAGCAGGCGGGTCTGTGACCAGCATCGGCACAGCAGGCGGGTCTGTGACCAGCATCGGCACTGCAGGAGGGTTTGTGACCAGCATCGGCACAGCAGGCGGGTCTGTGACCAGCATCGGCACAGCAGGAGGGTCTGTGACCAGCATCGGGCACAGCAGGCGGGTCTGTGATCAGCATCGGCACAGCAGGAGGGTCTGTGACCAGCATCGGGCACAGCAGGAGGGTCTGTGACCAGCATCGGGCACAGCAGGAGGGTCTGTGACCAGCATCGGCACAGCAGGAGGGTCTGTGACCAGCATCGGGCACAGCAGGAGGGTCTGTGACCAGCATCGGGCACAGCAGGCGGGTCTGTGACCAGCATCGGACACAGCAGGAGGGTCTGTGACCAGCATCGGGCACAGCAGGAGGGTCTGTGACCAGCATCGGGCACAGCAGGAGGGTCTGTGACCAGCATCGGGCACAGCAGGCGGGTCTGTGACCAGCATCGGGCACAGCAGGAGGGTCTGTGACCAGCATCGGGCACAGCAGGCGGGTCTGTGACCAGCATCGGGCACAGCAGGAGGGTCTGTGACCAGCATCGGGCACTGCAGGAGGGTCTGTGACCAGCATCGGGCAAAGCAGGAGGGTCTGTGACCAGCATCGGGCACTGCAGGCGGGTCTGTGACCAGCATCGGGCACAGCAGGCGGGTCTGTGACCAGCATCGGGCACAGCAGGCGGGTCTGTGACCAGCATCGGGCACTGGAGGAGGGTCTGTGACCAGCATCGGGCACAGCAGGCGGGTCGTTTTCTACAACCTGCCTGTTAGTTATTCAGTAAGTGCTAAACAACTTTTATATAGTCCGGGATAATCCCTTAAAGCTCAAGTGGTTTTTTGTCTTCTTCCCAGCACTGGAGTGGCGCTTGAAACGCAAATCCCCTGTCCCCGGTCATGTAATTGCCCTCCGGCATCTCCACTGTTGTTTGGCACCACTCTAGTCCCATGGTGCCAAGCTCTCAATGCACATCTATCAGAGCTAGGACAAGGCCAAGCGTGGCCCTCCATGATGTACTTGGATTAGTGACCCCCGACGAGCTCCATGAAACACTGGAGCAGCCGGCAGGTTGGTCACAAACTGCAGGAGACGACCAGTATCGCACAAGAGGCTTAGATTGTAAGCACCACTCCAATGGTGCAATGACCCACAACCGCTAGAGTGGCGCTTTAACAAAACTGGCTAGCACTGGTGCATGTAAGGCGCCGAGACCTCGCACATTGGGCCGCTCCGCTGTGGGGGATGGGAACTCAAAGTACCAGTAAGTAATTAACTTTTTAGATGTGGGTTTCCGAGGTTTTGGTTCAGTCAGTATGATTGAAATATCTGTGGGATATGACGGTGACACTAAATTCTGCTCCATCTGTTTAGTTTGTTTTCATTGTTTCAGGTGGAGAAATGCATCGATAATGAAGCGGAGAAGGATTATCTGTATGATGTGCTGCGCATGTACTACCAGTGAGTGCACCCCCATGTATGATCCTGCTGCACCCCCTGTATCCCCGCTCCATTCCCCCCGTGTATGATCCTGCTGCACCCCCTGTATCCCCGCTCCATTCCCCCCCATGTATGATCCTGCTGCACCCCCTGTATCCCCGCTCCATTCCCCCCATGTATGATCCTGCTGCACCCCCTGTATCCCCGCTCCATTCCCCCCATGTATGATCCTGCTGCACCCCCTGTATCCCCACTCCATTCCCCCCGTGTATGATCCTGCTGCACCCCCTGTATCCCCGCTCCATTCCCCCCATGTATGATCCTGCTGCACCCCCTGTATCCCCGCTCCATTCCCCCCATGTATGATCCTGCTGCACCCCCTGTATCCCCGCTCCATTCCCCCCCATGTATGATCCTGCTGCACCCCCTGTATCCCCGCTCCATTCCCCCCATGTATCATCCTGCCTGCCCCTCTGTATCCCCGCTCCATTCCCCCCATGTATGATCCTGCTGCACCCCCTGTATCCCTGCTCCATTCCCCCCCATGTATGATCCTGCTGCACCCCCTGTATCCCCACTCCATTCCCCCATGTATGATCCTGCTGCACCCCCTGTATCCCCACTCCATTCCCCCCATGTATGATCCTGCTGCACCCCCTGTATCCCCGCTCCATTCCCCCATGTATGATCCTGCTGCACCCCCTGTATCCCCGCTCCATTCCCCCCATGTATGATCCTGCTGCACCCCCTGTATCCCCGCTCCATTCCCCCCATGTATGATCCTGCTGCACCCCCTGTATCCCCACTCCATTCCCCCCATGTATGATCCTGCTGCACCCGCTGTATCCCCGCTCCATTCCCCCATGTATGATCCTGCTGCACCCCCTGTATCCCCGCTCCATTCCCCCCATGTATGATCCTGCTGCACCCCTTGTATCCCCGCTCCATTCCCCCCCATGTATGATCCTGCTGCACCCCCTGTATCCCCGCTCCATTCCCCCCATGTATGATCCTGCTGCACCCCCTGTATCCCCGCTCCATTCCCCCCATGTATGATCCTGCTGCACCCCCTGTATCCCCGCTCCATTCCCCCATGTATGATCCTGCTGCACCCCCTGTATCCCCACTCCATTCCCCCATGTATGATCCTGCTGCACCCCCTGTATCCCCGCTCCATTCCCCCCCATGTATGATCCTGCTGCACCCCCTGTATCCCCACTCCATTCCCCCCATGTATGATCCTGCTGCACCCCCTGTATCCCCACTCCATTCCCCCCATGTATGATCCTGCTGCACCCCCTGTATCCCCGCTCCATTCCCCCCATGTATGATCCTGCTGCACCCCCTGTATCCCCGCTCCATTCCCCCCATGTATGATCCTGCTGCACCCCCTGTATCCCCGATCCATTCCCCCCATGTATGATCCTGCTGCACCCCCTGTATCCCCGCTCCATTCCCCCCATGTATGATCCTGCTGCACCCCCTGTATCCCCGCTCCATTCCCCCATGTATGATCCTGCTGCACCCCCTGTATCCCCGCTCCATTCCCCCCATGTATGATCCTGCTGCACCCCCTGTATCCCCGCTCCATTCCCCCATGTATGATCCTGCTGCACCCCCTGTATCCCCGCTCCATTCCCCCATGTATGATCCTGCTGCACCCACTGTATCCCCACTCCATTCCCCCCATGTATGATCCTGCTGCACCCCCTGTATCCCGGCCGTGTATGATCCTGCTGCACCCCCTGTATCCCCGGCCGTGTATGATCCTGCTGCACCCCCGTATCCCCGGCCGTGAAGTGTGTAATGTGCTCTGGTCGCACCACCGTCTTCACACCCATCGGATCCTATCTTTTCAGGTCCATGAACCTTCTTGTGTTTGTGGGGGATCTGAAGCTCGTCATCAGTGACCCGTTCCGCCTGCCCCTTTTTGATGCCATTCGACCCCTCATCCCTCTGAAGCACCAGGTGGAGTACGATCAGCTGACGCCCAAACGATCCAGGTGAGACGCGTCCAGTAATATCGGCCTCTGCCCCTCCATCGTCCTATGTCGTTTCCCTTCCCCCCGACGTTCTGTGTCATCTCCCTGCCCCCCCGACGTTCTGTGTCGTCTCCCTACCCCCCCCCCCCCCCCCACCGCTGTTCTGTGTCGGCCTCTGCTCCCCCGACCGGTGTTCTGTGTCGTCACCCTACCCCTCCCCCGACCGGTGTTCTGTGTCGGCCTCTGCTCCCCACCCCCCCCGACCGGTGTTCTGTGTCGGCCTCTGCTCCCCCCCCCGACCGTGTTCTGTGTCGGCCTCTGCTCCCCCCCCCCGACCGGTGTTCTGTGTCGGCCTCTGCTCCCCCCGACCGGTGTTCTGTGTTGGCCTCTGCTCCCCCCCCGAACGGTGTTCTGTGTCGGCCTCTGCTCCCCCCGACCGGTGTTCTGTGTCGTCTCCCTACCCCCCCCCCCGACCGGTGTTCTGTGTCGGCCTCTGCTCCCCCCGACCGGTGTTCTGTGTCGGCCTCTGCTCCCCCCCCCACCGATGTTCTGTGTCGGCCTCTGCTCCCCCCCCCCCCGACTGGTGTTCTGTGTCGTCTCCCTACCCCCCCCCCGACCGATGTTCTGTGTCGGCCTCTGCTCCCCCCCCCGACCGGTGTTCTGTGTCGTCTCCCTACCCCCCCCCCCGACCGGTGTTCTGTGTCGGCCTCTGCTCCCCCCGACCGGTGTTCTGTTGTCGGCCTCTGCTCCCCCCGACGGCTGTTCTGTGTCGGCCTCTGCTCCCCCCGACCGGTGTTCTGTGTCGGCCTCTGCTCCCCCCGACCGGTGTTCTGTGTCGGCCTCTGCTCCCCCCGACCGGTGTTCTGTCGGCCTCTGCTCCCCCCGACCGGTGTTCTGTGTCATCTCCCTACCCACCCCCGACCGGTGTTCTGTGTCGGCCTCTGCTCCCCCCGACCGGTGTTCTGTCGGCCTCTGCTCCCCCCGACCGGTGTTCTGTGTCGGCCTCTGCTCCCCCCGACCGGTGTTCTGTGTCGGCCTCAGCTCCCCCCGACCGGTGTTCTGTGTCGGCCTCTGCTCCCCCCGACCGGTGTTCTGTGTCGGCCTCTGCTCCCCCCCGATCGCTGTTCTGTGTCTGCCTCTGCTCCCCCTGACCGCTGTTCTGTGTCTGCCTCTGCTCCCCCCCCCGACCGCTGTTCTGTGTCGGCCTCTGCTCCCCCCGACCTGTGTTCTGTGTCGGCCTCTGCTCCCCCCCGACCGGTGTTCTGTGTCAGACTCTGCTCCCCCCCGACCGGTGTTCTGTGTCGGCCTCTGCTCCCCCCCGACCTGTGTTCTGTGTCGGCCTCTGCTCCCCCCCGAACAGTGTTCTGTGTCGGCCTCTGCTCCCCCGACCAGTGTTCTGTGTCGGCCTCTGCTCCCCCGCCCCCCGGTGTTCTGTGTCGGCCTCTGCTCCCCCCCGACCGGTGTTCTGTGTTGGCCTCTGCTCCCCCCCGACCGGTGTTCTGTGTCGGCCTCTGCTCCCCCCCGACCTGTGTTCTGTGTCGGCCTCTGCTCCCCCCCGACCTGTGTTCTGTGTCGGCCTCTGCTCCCCCCCGACCTGTGTTCTGTGTCGGCCTCTGCTCCCCCCCGACCTGTGTTCTGTGTCGGCCTCTGCTCCCCCCCGACCTGTGTTCTGTGTCGGCCTCTGCTCCCCCCCGACCTGTGTTCTGTGTCGGCCTCTGCTCCCCCCGACCTGTGTTCTGTGTCGTCTCCCTACCCCCCGACCTGTGTTCTGTGTCGGCCTCTGCTCCCCCCCGACCTGTGTTCTGTGTCGTCTCCCTACCCCCCCGACCGGTGTTCTGTGTCGTCTCCCTACCCCCCCGACCGGTGTTGTCGTCTCCCTACCCCCCGACCGGTGTTCTGTGTCGGCCTCTGCTCTCTCCCCCGACCGGTGTTCTGTGTCGGCCTCTGCTCCCACCCCCGACCGCTGTTCTGTGTCGTCTCCCTACCCCCCCGACCGGTGTTCTGTGTCGGCCTCTGCTCCACCCCCGGTGTTCTGTGTCGTCTCCCTACCCCCTCGACCGGTGTTCTGTGTCGTCTCCCTACCCCCCGACCGGTGTTGTGTCGTCTCCCTACCCCCCCGACCGGTGTTCTGTGTCGGCCTCTGCTCCCACCCCCGGTGTTCTGTGTCGGCCTCTGCTCCGTCTCCTCTCTGTAAACTTCTTCTCTGCGCTCTACAGGAAGCTGCGGGAGGTGAAGCTGGATCGTTCTCACCCTGATGGTCTCGGACTCAGCGTCCGGGGGGGTCTGGAGTTTAATTGTGGCTTCTATGTCTCGCACATCATGAAGGAAGGACAAGCGGACGCTGCCGGCCTGCAGGTGGGGTTACGGCCTCAATACATAATGCGTTAGTGACATCTCTGTGTGCCAACTGTGGACACGAGACTCTGGCCACAGGGGGCGCTCTTCTGTCTTTTGTTTCTTTACACAGATTATAAGTATTCAGTAGCATGCCGCCTGTAGAGTGGTGTTCCTGCCGCTGGCATGTCCAATGTATGGCCGCCTGTACAATATCTCCGCCGCTGGCATGTCCGGTGTGTGGCTGCCTGTACAGGGGCGTCTAGCCGCAGCCCCCTGTACTCTGTGTCCGCCGCTGGCATGTCCGGTGTGTGGCCGCCTGTAGAGGGGCGTCTAGCCGCAGCCGCCTGTACTCTGTGTCTGCCGTTGGCATGTCCGGTGTGTGACCGCCTGTAGAGGGGCGTCTAGCCGCAGCCGCCTGAACTCTGTGTCCGCCGCTGGCATGTCCGGTGTGTGGCCGCCTGTAGAGGGGCGTCTAGCCGCAGCCCCCTGTACTCTGTGTCCGCCGCTGGCATGTCCGGTGTGTGGCTGCCTGTACAGGGGCGTCTAGCCGCAGCCCCCTGTACTCTGTGTCCGCCGCTGGCATGTCCGGTGTGTGGCCGCCTGTAGAGGGGCGTCTAGCCGCAGCCGCCTGTACTCTGTGTCTGCCGTTGGCATGTCCGGTGTGTGACCGCCTGTAGAGGGGCGTCTAGCCGCAGCCGCCTGAACTCTGTGTCCGCCGCTGGCATGTCCGGTGTGTGGCCGCCTGTAGAGGGGCGTCTAGCCGCAGCCGCCTGTACTCTGTGTCTGCCGTTGGCATGTCCGGTGTGTGGCCGCCTGTAGAGGGGCGTCTAGCCGCAGCCGCCTGAACTCTGTGTCCGCCGCTGGCATGTCCGGTGTGTGGCCGCCTGTAGAGGGGCGTCTAGCCGTAGCCGCCTGTACTCTGTGTCCGCCGCTGGCATGTCCGGTGTGTGGCCGCCTGTAGAGGGGCGTCTAGCCGCAGCCGCCTGAACTCTGTGTCCGCCGCTGGCATGTCCGGTGTGTGACCGCCTGTAGAGGGGCGTCTAGCCGTAGCCGCCTGTACTCTGTGTCCGCCGCTGGCATGTCCGGTGTGTGGCCGCCTGTAGAGGGGCGTTTAGCCGTAGCCGCCTGTACTCTGTTTCCGCCGTTGGCATGTCCGGTGTGTGGCCGCCTGTAGAGGGGCGTCTAGCCGTAGCCGCCTGTACTCTGTGTCCGCCGTTGGCATGTCCAGTGTGTGGCCGCCTGTAGAGGGGTGTCTAGCCGCAGCCGCCTGTACACTGTGTCCGCCGCTGGCATATCCGGTGTGTGGCCGCCTGTAGAGGGGCGTCTAGCCGCAGCCGCCTGTACTCTGTGTCCGCCGCTGGCATGTCTGGTGTGTGGCCGCCTGTAGAGGGGCGTCTAGCCGCAGCCGCCTGTACACTGTGTCCGCCGCTGGCATATCCGGTGTGTGGCCGCCTGTAGAGGGGCGTCTAGCCGCAGCCGCCTGTACACTGTGTCCGCCGCTGGCATATCCGGTGTGTGGCCGCCTGTAGAGGGGCGTCTAGCCGCAGCCGCCTGTACTCTGTGTCCGCCGTTGGCATGTCCGGTGTGTGACCGCCTGTAGAGGGGCGTCTAGCCGCAGCTGCGTGTACACTGTGTCCGCCGTTGGCATGTCCGGTGTGTGACCGCCTGTAGAGGGGCGTCTAGCCGCAGCCGCCTGTACTCTGTGTCCGCCGCTGGCATGTCTGGTGTGTGGCCGCCTGTAGAGGGGCGTCTAGCCGCAGCCGCCTGTACACTGTGTCCGCCGCTGGCATATCCGGTGTATGGCCGCCTGTAGAGGGGCGTCTAGCCGCAGCCGCCTGTACACTGTGTCCGCCGCTGGCATATCCGGTGTGTGGCCGCCTGTAGAGGGGCATCTAGCCGTAGCCGCCTGTACTCTGTGTCCGCTGCTGGCATGTCTGGTGTGTGGCCGCCTGTAGAGGGGCGTCTAGCCGCAGCCGCCTGTACTCTGTGTCCGCCGCTGGCATGTCCGGTGTGTGGCCGCCTGTAGAGGGGCGTCTAGCCGCAGCCGCCTGTACTCTGTGTCCGCCGCTGGCATATCCGGTGTGTGGCCGCCTGTAGAGGGGCATCTAGCCGTAGCCGCCTGTACTCTGTGTCCGCTGCTGGCATGTCTGGTGTGTGGCCGCCTGTAGAGGGGCGTCTAGCCGCAGCCGCCTGTACTCTGTGTCCGCCGCTGGCATATCCGGTGTGTGGCCGCCTGTAGTGGGGCGTCTAGCCGCAGCCGCCTGTACTCTGTGTCCGCCGCTGGCATATCCGGTGTGTGGCCGCCTGTAGAGGGGCATCTAGCCGTAGCCGCCTGTACTCTGTGTCCGCTGCTGGCATGTCTGGTGTGTGGCCGCCTGTAGAGGGGCGTCTAGCCGCAGCCGCCTGTACTCTGTGTCCGCCGCTGGCATATCCGGTGTGTGGCCGCCTGTAGTGGGGCGTCTAGCCGCAGCCGCCTGTACTCTGTGTCCGCCGTTGGCATGTCCAGTGTGTGGCCGCCTGTAGAGAGGCGTCTAGCTGCAGCCGCCTGTACTGTGTCCGTCGTTGGCATGTCCGGTGTGTGGCCGCCTGTAGAGGGGCGTCTAGCCGCAGCCGCGTGTACACTGTGTCCGCCGCTGGTATATCCGGTGTGTGGCCGCCTGTAGAGGGGTTTTCTTGCCACTGGCAGGCAGGTGTCACCAGTATGTGCCTATTTGCTGGTTGCGGAGCACATTGTAGCGGACGCTGACGCTCTTTTGCCCTCTGTTGGGTAATTTTGAGGATATAAGGCAGCTTTCACATTTGCGTATCGGTGCACAGCGTTTATCCCCATACGTCATGCGTACATATCTTTATCATGGTGTACGCAGGGACATGCATTTGCGTACGCGTGCGGTGGTGTCCGGCGAATGCAACATGTTGCATTTTTTTAAGCGTCAATATGCGCAGTCATGCTCATGTGGATGAGGGCATCAAAAAAACGCATTACTGTCTATGGGAACACATTGATGCGCACGGACATTCGCATGGATGTGTTCGATGCGCATGCGGACTTCAGACTGCGCATGTCCAGGAACTGATTACAGCACCTGGAAATATCAAACACATGCGCATAAATGCATGAAAAACGCATACAAACGCTGCTTTTTTGTGTGTCGTGTAAGATGATGCAGACTAAAGCCACTGCGTAAACATGCGTTTGCATGCGTGTCTGCGTATGCTGAAGATACGCTGCGCACATATACGCAAATGTGAACTTAGCCTAAGCCGATCCGGCCATGCTTCTCTCTGACCCCAGAGAGTCTGCGCTCGTTGTCCAGAGCCGGTTGTAGAGGATTTCTGCTAGTGATGGAGACAATCGGCCATTGTCCTCTGGTCCCCAGGTATTTGCCGGCTGTCACTGGCTTTGTGTCTATCATGGTGGCGCACCTTGTAATTTGGACCCCCGTCCCCATGTCTCCCCTCCCCCGTACAATCATTCATTGTGAAATCTGCCCATTCACAAGACATAAAAAAAAATGGATCAAACTTGTGTGTTGTGTCCGGGCGCGGGGTGTCGGGTTCTCTGCGCCATTGTGCTGTGGAGACGGCATTCATTAGAGGGGCAGCCGGACCCCTCACCTTCCCAGCACATTAACTCTTTCTCTTTCAGATTGGAGACGAGGTGGTTCGCATTAATGGTTACTCGATCGGTTCATGTATCCACGAGGAGGTGATCAATCTGATCCGCACCAAGAAGATCGTGTCCATCAAAGTGCGGCGTAAGTTCTGTGGGTGGCGGGCGGCGGTGGGGGTGTGCGCCTCGTGTGTGACGGGCGGCGGTGGGGGTGTGCGCCTCGTGTGTGACGGGCGGCGGTGGGGGTGTGCGCCTCGTGTGTGACGGGCGGCGGTGGGGGTGTGCGCCTCGTGTGTGACGGGCGGCGGTGGGGGTGTGCGCCTCGTGTGTGACGGGCGGCGGTGGGGGTCTGCGCCTCGTGTGTGAAGGGCGGCGGTGGGGGTCTGCGCCTTGTGTGTGACGGGCGGTGGTGGGGGTGTGCGCCTCGTGTGTGACAGGCGGCGGTGGGGGTGTGCGCCTCGTGTGTGACGGGCGGCGGTGGTGGTCTGCGCCTCGTGTGTGATGGGCGGTGGTGGGGGTCTGCGCCTCGTGTGTGACGGGCGGTGGTGGGGGTGTGCGCCTCGTGTGTGACAGGCGGCGGTGGGGGTGTGCGCCTCGTGTGTGACGGGCGGCGGTGGTGGTCTGCGCCTCGTGTGTGACGGGCGGTGGTGGGGGTCTGCGCCTCGTGTGTGACGGGCAGCGGTGGGGGTGTGCGCCTCGTGTGTGACGGGCGGCGGTGGGGGTGTGCGCCTCGTGTGTGACGGGCGGCGGTGGGGGTGTGCGCCTTGTGTGTGACGGGCGGCGGTGGGGGTGTGCGCCTCGTGTGTGACGGGCGGCGGTGGGGTGTGCGCCTCGTGTGTGACGGGCGGCGGTGGGGGTCTGCGCCTCGTGTGTGAAGGGCGGCGGTGGGGGTCTGCGCCTTGTGTGTGACGGGCGGTGGTGGGGGTGTGCGCCTCGTGTGTGACAGGCGGCGGTGGGGGTGTGCGCCTCGTGTGTGACGGGCGGCGGTGGTGGTCTGCGCCTCGTGTGTGATGGGCGGCGGTGGGGGTCTGCGCCTCGTGTGTGACGGGCGGCGGTGGGGGTCTGCGCCTCGTGTGTGACGGGCGGCGGTGGGGGTGTGCGCCTCGTGTGTGACGGGCGGCGTGGGGGTCTGCGCCTCGTGTGTGACGGGCGGCGGTGGGGGTGTGCGCCTCGTGGGGACGGGCGGCGGTGGGGGTCTGCGCCTCGTGTGTGAAGGGCGGCGGTGGGGGTCTGCGCCTTGTGTGTGACGGGCGGTGGTGGGGGTGTGCGCCTCGTGTGTGACAGGCGGCTGTGGGGTCTGCGCCTCTTGTGTGACAGGCGGCGGTGGGGGTCTGCGCCTCGTGTGTGATGGGCGGCGGTGGGGGTCTGCGCCTCGTGTGTGACGGGCGGCGGTGGGGGTCTGCGCCTCGTGTGTGACGGGCGGCTGTGGGGGTCTGCGCCTCGTGTGTGACGGGCGGCGGTGGGGGTCTGCGCCTCGTGTGTGACGGGCGGCGGTGGGGGTCTGCGCCTCGTGTGTGACGAGCGGTGGTGGGGGTCTGCGCCCCGTGTGTGACGGGCGGCGGTGGGGGTCTGCGCCTCGTGTGTGACGGGCGGCGGTGGGGGTCTGCGTCCCGTGTGTGATGGGCTTCGGTGGGGGTCTGCGCCCCGTGTGACGGGCGGCGGTGGGGGTATGCGCCTTGTGTGTGGCGGGCGGCGGTGGGGGTCTGCGCCCCGTGTGTGACGGGCGGCGGTGGGGGTCTGCGCTCCGTGTGTGATGGGTGGGGGTCTGCCCCGTGTGTGATGGGTGGGGTCTGCGCACCGTGTGTGATGGGTGGGGGTCTTCGCCCCGTGTGTGACGAGCGGCGGTGGGGGTCTGCACCCCGTGTGTGACGGACGGCGGTGGGGGTCTGCGCCCAGTGTGTGACGGGCGGCGGTGGGGGTCTGCGCCTCGTGTGTGATGGGCGGCGGTGGGGGTCTGCGCCTCGTGTGTGACGGACGGCGGTAGGGGTCTGCGCCTCGTGTGTGACGCGCAGAGGTGGGGTGGGGGTCTGCGCCCCGTGTATGACGCGCAGAGGTGGGGTGGGGGTCTGCGCCCCGTGTATGACGTGTAGAGGTGGGGTGGGGGTCTGCGCCCCGTGTATGACGCGCAGAGGTGGGGTGGGGGTCTGCGCCCCGTGTATGACGCGCAGAGGTGGGGTGGGGGTCTGCGCCGCGTGTATGACGCGCAGAGGTGGGGTGGGGGTCTGCGCCGCATGTGTGACGCGCAGAGGTGGGGTGGGGGTCTGCGCCGCGTGTGTGACGCGCAGAGGTGGGGTGGGGGTCTGCGCCGCGTGTGTGACGTGCAGAGGTGGAGTGGGGGTCTGCGCCCTGTGTAGGACGCGCAGAAGTGGGGTGGGGGTCTGCGCCGCGTGTATGACGCGCAGAGGTGGGGGGGTCTGCGCCGCGTGTATGACGCGCAGAGGTGGGGTGGGGGTCTTCGCCCCGTGTGTGACGAGCGGCGGTGGGGGTCTGCACCCCGTGTGTGACGGACGGCGGTGGGGGTCTGCGCCCAGTGTGTGACGGGCGGCGGTGGGGGTCTGCGCCTCGTGTGTGATGGGCGGCGGTGGGGGTCTGCGCCTCGTGTGTGACGGGCGGCGGTAGGGGTCTGCGCCTCGTGTGTGACGCGCAGAGGTGGGGTGGGGGTCTGCGCCCCGTGTATGACGCGCAGAGGTGGGGTGGGGGTCTGCGCCCTGTGTATGACGTGCAGAGGTGGGGTGGGGGTCTGCGCCCCGTGTATGACGCGCAGAGGTGGGGTGGGGGTCTGCGCCCCGTGTATGACGCGCAGAGGTGGGGTGGGGGTCTGCGCCGCGTGTATGACGCGCAGAGGTGGGGTGGGGGTCTGCGCCGCATGTGTGACGCGCAGAGGTGGGGTGGGGGTCTGCGCCACGTGTGTGACGCGCAGAGGTGGGGTGGGGGTCTGCGCCGCGTGTGTGACGTGCAGAGGTGGAGTGGGGGTCTGCGCCCTGTGTAGGACGCGCAGAAGTGGGGTGGGGGTCTGCGCCGCGTGTATGACGTGCAGAGGTGGGGTGGGGGTCTGCGCCGCGTGTATGACGCGCAGAGGTGGGGTGGGGGTCTGCACCGCGTGTGTGACGTGCAGAGGTGGGGTGGGGGTCTGCGCCCTGTGTATGACGTGCAGAGGTGGGGTGGGGGTCTGCGCCGCGTGTATGACGCGCAGAGGTGGGTGGGGGTCTGCGCCGCGTGTGTGACGCGCAGAGGTGGGTGGGGGTCTGCGCCGCGTGTGTGACGTGCAGAGGTGGGGTGGGGGTCTGCGCCGCGTGTGTGACGTGCAGAGGTGGGGTGGGGGTCTGCGCCGCGTGTGTGACGTGCAGAGGTGGGTGGGGGTCTGCGCCCCGTGTGACTCATTTTTCTTTTCTCTCTGCAGATGTTGGGATGATACCAGTTAAAAGGTAAAGCGTGTCCTACTAATGGTGTAGCCCCCACTGTTCCCTCGTGCCCATTGTTGCACTCGGGGAGGCCCACCAATGACAATGTTGTGCTTTTTCCGCCTCTGCGCTCGGCCTCGTCCACACACTGCAGTAACTTTCTGTACTTTGTGCTGCAGCTCGGCGGAGGATCCTCTGAAGTGGCAGTACGCCGACCAGTATGTGTCCGAGACCGAGGTAACTGCGAGAGACCTCTCCTGGGAAGTGGCCGTACATTGCCCCTTGACCAGTGGCCCTGCTGCCGACCTCTACGCGCCCCCCACCCCTCAACCAGGGCCCTGCTGTCGTACTCTACACCCCCCCACCTTTGGACCAGGGCCTTGCTGCCGACCTCTACGCCCTCCACCCCTCGACCAGGGCCTTGCTGCCGGCCTCTATCCTACCCACCCCACCGACCAGGGCCTTGCTGACGGCCTCTACGCCCTCCCAACCCCACCGACCAATGCCTTGTAGCCGGCCTCTACGCCCTCCCCACCCCTCGTCCAGGGCCCTGCTGCCGGCTTCTATGCCCTCACACACCCTCGAACAGGGCCCTGCTGCCGGCCTCTACTCCCTCCCCACCCCTCGACCAGGGCCTTGCTGCCGGCCTCTACGCCCTCCCAACCCCACTGACCAATGCCTTGTAGCCGGCCTCTACGCCCTTCCCACCCCTCGTCCAGGGCCCTGCTGCCGGCTTCTATGCCCTCCACACCCCTCGAACAGGGCCCTGCTGCCGGCCTCTACGCCCTCCCCACCCCTCGACCAGGGCCTTGCTGCCAGCCTCTACGCCCCCCCCACCCCTCGACCAGGGCCCTGCTGCCGTCCTCTACGCCCTTCCCACCCCCCAACTAGGGCCTTGTTGCCAGCCTCCACGCCCTCCCCACCCCCCGACCAGGGCCTTGCTGCCGCCTCTACGACCCCCGTGACCAGGGATCTGCTGACCACCTTAACACCCCCCTACCAGTGACTACAGACAGTGTCAGGTCGGCGCTGTTATGCTGATTACAATGATAGCTGGTGATGGAATCCGTCTTGTGGTTCTTGTGGAATCTTTATTTCAGTTTTGTGTTAATGATCTGCTCGTGCTCCGGGGCGGGGTTCATGTATGTGCTGCTCTGATTAGATATCCATAATGCAGCCTGCTGAGAGGTCGCTGCTCCCTCTGAGCTCGGCTATCTCCGAGCTGCTACTGCGCAGGCGTGTGGCGGCGCCATCTTGGAGAAGGAATTCTTTTTTTTTTCCAGTAAGATGGCACCGCCGGCGCATGCGCAGTAGCAGCTCGGATCACAACAGCAGACACTGATAGCAGCTACTGCGCAGGCGCGGCGGACGCCATTTTCAAATAGATTTTGTTTCTTTCCTCTAGCTGAATAATTATCGGCACATAAAACATGCGATTTGGCTGCAGCGCAGGGGCCATGGCCGGAGCCCGCCTGTCAGTGAGGGATCAGCGACCTATCAGCAGGCTGCATTATGAATACCTAATCAGAGCGCACAGACATGAACCCCGCCCGGGGCACGAAACATCTGACAGGGGCACTTCACATCCCGGGGCTCTGCCTACGACGGGCCCCTGCATCCTGATCAGTGCGTGGCCCCTCCGCTATCAGACGGATTTATCGCTGGAATGCCATAAACCCTTCTGCTCCCGTCTTATTACCAGGTGCGAGGAGTCGGGGTCCTGGCTGCGTCTCAGCTCCTGCTGTGAAACACCAGAAGGATAATCCCCCGGAGCTCGCGCTCCTTAATTGTCGCCTTTGTCTTCTGCAGGCGCCATGAGCCTCAGACGTTATTAATGCGTTTGTGACCCCCCGTTCCAGGTCAGAGGACCCTGCTGGGGAGCCAGGGGGTCCGCATGTCAGGAATGAAGGGGCCGGCAACCGGCAGCTATTAATTACAGCAGGCACTAATCTACCGCTACAGGGGAGCGTCCCCCTCCTGTGACAGTGCCCCCCAGCCAGAGCTCGCAGGGAAAACCTGGTCTGCAGGAGCGCTGCAAACGGGGGACGCAAGAAACCCAAACATGAAGCCGGGGGCACATAGACGCTCCTGCGGAGCCGATCCTGGGGGGGAACGTGAATGCTGCCGTCTACAGAACTGCACATGGGGGAGGCAAGAAACCCAAACATGAAGCCGGGGCACATAGACGTTCCTGAGGAGCCGATCCTGGGGGGGAACGTGAATGCTGCCGTCTACAGAACTGCACATGGGGGAGGCAAGAAACCCAAACATGAAGCCGGGGCACATAGACGTTCCTGAGGAGCCGATCCTGGGGGGGAACGTGAATGCTGCCGTCTACAGAACTACACATGGGGGAGGCAAGAAACCCAAACATGAAGCCGGGGGCACATAGACGTTCCTGAGGAGCCGATCCTGGGGGGGAACGTGAATGCTGCCGTCTACAGAACTGCACATGGGGGAGGCAAGAAACCCAAACATGAAGCCGGGGGCACATAGACGCTCCTGAGGAGCCGATCCTGGGGGGGGGACGTGAATGCTGCCGTCTACAGAACTACACATGGGGGAGGCAAGAAACCCAAACATGAAGCCGGGGGCACATAGACGTTCCTGAGGAGCCGGTCCTGGGGGGAACGTGAATGCTGCCGTCTACAGAACTACACATGGGGGAGGCAAGAAACCCAAACATGAAGCCGGGGGCACATAGACGCTCCTGAGGAGCCGGTCCTGGGGGGAACGTGAATGCTGCCGTCTACAGAACTACACATGGGGGAGGCAAGAAACCCAAACATGAAGCCGGGGCACATAGACGTTCCTGAGGAGCCGATCCTGGGGGGAACGTGAATGCTGCCGTCTACAGAACTGCACATGGGGAGGCAAGAAACCCAAACATGAAGCCGGGGGCACATAGACGCTCCTGAGGAGCCGGTCCTGGGGGGGAGCGTGAATGCTGCCGTCTACAGAACTACACATGGGGGACGCAGAAACCCAAACATGAAGCCGGGGCACATAGACGCTCCTGAGGAGCCGATCCTGGGGGAGCGTGAATGCTGCCGTCTACAGAACTGCACATGGGGGAGCAGAAACCCAAACATGAAGCCGGGGGCACATAGACGCTCCTGAGGAGCCGATCCTGGGGGGGAAGCGTGAATGCTGCCGCCTACAGAACTACACATGGGGAGGCAAGAAACCCAAACATGAAGCCGGGGCACATAGACGCTCCTGCGGAGCCGATCCTGGGGGGGCGTGAATGCTGCCGTCTACAGAACTACACATGGGGGAGGCAAGAAACCCAAACATGAAGCCGGGGGCACATAGACGCTCCTGTGGAGCTGATCCTGGGGGGAACGTGAATGCTGCCGTCTACAGAACTGCACATGGGGAGGCAAGAAACCCAAACATGAAGCCGGGGGCACATAGACGCTCCTGAGGAGCCGATCCTGGGGGGAGCGTGAATGCTGCCGCCTACAGAACTACACATGGGGGGGCAAGAAACCCAAACATGAAGCCGGGGCACATAGACGCTCCTGAGGAGCCGATCCTGGGGGGGGCGTGAATGCTGCCGTCTACAGAACTACACATGGGGGAGGCAAGAAACCCAAACATGAAGCCGGGGGCACATAGACGTTCCTGAGGAGCCGGTCCTGGGGGGGAACGTGAATGCTGCCGTCTACAGAACTACACATGGGGGAGGCAAGACACCCAAACATGAAGCCGGGGGCACATAGACGCTCCTGCGGAGCCGATCCTGGGGGGGAACGTGAATGCTGCCGTCTACAGAACTGCACATGGGGGAGGCAAGACACCCAAACATGAAGCCGGGGGCACATAGACGCTCCTGAGGAGCCGATCCTGGGGGGGAGCGTGAATGCTGCCGTCTACAGAACTGCACATGGGGGAGGCAAGAAACCCAAACATGAAGCCGGGGGCACATAGACGTTCCTGAGGAGCCGATCCTGGGGGGGAACGTGAATGCTGCCGTCTACAGAACTGCACATGGGGGACACAAGACACCCAAACATGAAGCCGGGGGCACATAGACGCTCCTGAGGAGCCGATCCTGGGGGGGAGCGTGAATGCTGCCGTCTACAGAACTACACATGGGGGAGGCAAGAAACCCAAACATGAAGCCGGGGCACATAGACGCTCCTGAGGAGCCGGTCCTGGGGGGAACGTGAATGCTGCCGTCTACAGAACTACACATGGGGGAGGCAAGACACCCAAACATGAAGCCGGGGGCACATAGACGCTCCTGAGGAGCCGATCCTGGGGGGAACGTGAATGCTGCCGTCTACAGAACTGCACATGGGGGAGGCAAGAAACCCAAACATGAAGCCGGGGCACATAGACGCTCCTGTGGAGCTGATCCTGGGGGGAACGTGAATGCTGCCGTCTACAGAACTGCACATGGGGGAGGCAAGAAACCCAAACATGAAGCCGGGGGCACATAGACGCTCCTGCGGAGCCGATCCTGGGGGGAACGTGAATGCTGCCGTCTACAGAACTGCACATGGGGGAGGCAAGAAACCCAAACATGAAGCCGGGGGCACATAGACGCTCCTGAGGAGCTGATCCTGGGGGGAACGTGAATGCTGCCGTCTACAGAACTGCACATGGGGGAGGCAAGAAACCCAAACATGAAGCCGGGGGCACATAGACGCTCCTGAGGAGCCGATCCTGGGGGGAGCGTGAATGCTGCCGTCTACAGAACTGCACATGGGGGAGGCAAGAAACCCAAACATGAAGCCGGGGGCACATAGACGTTCCTGAGGAGCCGATCCTGGGGGGGAACGTGAATGCTGCCGTCTACAGAACTGCACATGGGGGAGGCAAGAAACCCAAACATGAAGCCGGGGCACATAGACGCTCCTGTGGAGCTGATCCTGGGGGGGAACGTGAATGCTGCCGTCTACAGAACTGCACATGGGGGAGGCAAGAAACCCAAACATGAAGCCGGGGGCACATAGACGCTCCTGCGGAGCCGATCCTGGGGGGGAACGTGAATGCTGCCGTCTACAGAACTGCACATGGGGGAGGCAAGAAACCCAAACATGAAGCCGGGGGCACATAGACGCTCCTGAGGAGCTGATCCTGGGGGGAACGTGA
>JARQOD010007899.1:0-37677 GCA_033576555.1 Oophaga sylvatica
CCTGCCGTGATTCTCTGCCCTTTTCCCAGGTGCCACCCGCTCTCTTACAAGTAGACTCTCTTGTATAATAAAGCTTTGTGGTTCCACCAACCTGACCTGTCTCGACAGTAGTTCCACCCACCAGACCCGTTACAGTTTGCTCGGGCCATGGAACCCGGTGGCACCCAAACCCCTTTACTCCCTGAACTGTGTCATGAGCTGTCTCGCCAGAGGTCTCAACAGGAGGCCATCCTGGATCACCTGCGGAAAGTCAATTCCCGTCTGGACACTCTGAATTCATCACCAGCAACCATCGCTGGAGCCATGACTCATAATCCGTCAGCCCCGCTGATTCCCAATTCCATGGTTTCCATTCCCGGACCCCGACTGTCAGCTCCTCCTAGGTTTGGAGGTGATCCTGCTCTGGCTCGGGGTTTCATTAATCTGTGCACCCTGCATTTTGAACTCCTGGCACACCAGTTTAACTCTGACCGGGCCAAAGTTGCCTTCATCATGTCCCATCTCACCGGAGAGGCCCTGGCCTGGCTTAACCCTCTCTGGAGAGAGAGGATCCTCTGGTGTCTGACCTGCCTGCTTTTCTCTCGGCCTTCCGGAATGTATTCGACGAACCTGGACGGAAGACTTCCTCTGCATCATCTCTGCTGCGTCTCCGTCAGGAGAGTCTCACCGTTGGTCAATATGCCATACGGTTCCGGACTTTAGCCTCAGAACTAGCTTGGGACAATGAAGCTCTAATTTCGGTCTTCTGGGAGGGTCTGTCTGGTCGTATTAAAGACGAACTTGCCGGTCGGGACGTTCCAACCTCTCTAGATGATTTAATAAATCTGGCCAATCGAATTGATCTACGGTTCCAGGAACGAGCCAAAGAGATCACCCGTAAAAAAGAATTTTCCCATCTAGCACCCTCGTGTCAGAGATCTATAACCTCTTCCGTTTCTCCTCAGGTACACACTGCTGAGCCTATGCAGGTCGACCAGACCAAGATGGTCAAAGCCCGTCAGGACTCACGCCGTGCCGAGAAAAGTTGCTTCTACTGCGGCAGTAAGGAGCACTGGATCCAAACCTGTCCGGAGAAGTCGGGAAACGCCTGTGTCTAGGTTCGCTCGGAGAGGTCAATCTAGACAAAAATAAATCCTCTTCATCCCTGCTGCTGTCGGTTTCAATTCTGATCGGTAAGAACCGCCACTTCGAAATGGCCCAACTTGATTCTGGAGCAGCTGGGAATCTCGTGTCACAGGCTCTAGTAGAGAAGTATCACATTCCCACCAAACCTCTTGTTGAACCTGTATCTGTTGCTGCTGTGGATGGGGCCTCCTACCTCTTCCCATCCGACTCATCACCGAAGTCATAACCCTGCAGGTGGGAATGTTGCATTCTGAGAGCATCTCGTTTCATGTTTTACTCGGACTCTCTCATGCTTTCTTACTAGGTCTGCCTTGGCTCCAAAAACATGCACCTGTGCTCGACTGGCAGAATGGAGAGGTTCTTCGCTGGGGACAGGACTGTCATAAAACGTGTCTGGTGCCTGTTCACCCTGTCTATTCTTCTCCTACACCTGTTAATCTACCTGGACTCCCGATTCCATATTGGTCATTTGCTGATGTCTTCAATAAAAAGGAAGCAGAGACATTACCCCCGCATAGACCATATGATTGCCCGATTGACCTGTTGCCCGGTACTACGCCTCCCCGTGGGTTTATTTACCCGTTGTCTGCTGCTGAGACCAGGTCGATGTCCGAGTATATCGAGGAGAACTTAGCAAAGGGATTCATCCGGAAATCTACCTCCCCAGCGGGAGCAGGTTTCTTCTTCGTTAAAAAGAAAGACGGATCTCTCCGTCCCTGTATTGACTACAGAGGCCTAAATTCGATCACGGTGAAGAATAAGTACCCTCTTCCGCTCATTCCAGAACTGTTTGATCGCCTTAGAGGGGCTAGAGTCTTCACCAAACTGGATCTTCGTGGAGCATACAACCTGGTTCGTATCCGTCGAGGAGATGAATGGAAGACGGCATTCAACACCCGGGACGGCCACTACGAGTACTTGGTGATGCCCTTTGGGCTCTGTAATGCTCCAGCAGTCTTTCAGGAGTTGGTCAACGACATCTTCCGGGACCTCCTCTATTCCTGCGTTGTGGTGTACCTTGACGACATCTTGGTCTTCTCTCCGGATCTTCAGTCTCACCGGAGGGATGTTCGTCAGGTTCTGCTCAGGCTCAGGCAGAATCACCTCTTCGCCAAATATGAGAAGTGCCTCTTTGAGCAGACATCGCTTCCGTTTCTGGGCTACATCATTTCTCAGACAGGCCTACGAATGGATCCGGAGAAATTGTCTGCCATCGAGAAGTGGCCCCGACCGGAGGGGTTGAAGGCCATTCAGCGGTTCCTGGGGTTTGCCAACTATTACCGTCTCTTCATACCGCACTTCTCTTCCAGGACTGCTCCAATCTCAGCGCTCACTCGCAAGGATGCTAACCCCAAACAGTGGACGACCGAAGCAGAGGAGGCCTTTCTTTCTCTGAAACAGGCCTTCTCTTCCGCTCCAGTGCTGCATCGCCCGGATGGCAACAAGCAGTTCTTCCTGGAGGTGGACGCTTCCTCTGCTGGAGCCGGAGCGGTTCTTACCCAAAAATCGCCATCCGGGAGGATGGTATCCTGCGGTTTCTTCTCCAAACTCTTCTCCTCCTCCGAGCGCAACTACTCCATAGGAGATCGAGAGTTATTGGCCATTAAGTTGGCATTGGAGGAGTGGCGTTACATACTCGAAGGGGCTCTTCATCCGGTAATCATCTACACGGACCACAAAAATCTGGCATACCTCCAGCAGGCACAGAGACTTAATCCTCGCCAAGCCCGGTGGTCCTTGTTTTTTGCCCGCTTCGATTTTCTTTTGCATTTTCGCCCAGCTGACAAAAACGTCAAGGCGGATGCCTTTTCTCGGTCTTTCCTGGTGTCGGAGCTCGAAGATGAGCCTAAACATATCATCGATCCCGCCAGAGTGATGCAGGTGGCTCCCGTGAGTCTAAATCGTCTCCCTCCTGGTAAGACGTTAGTATCAGAGACCGATCGGAAGAGAATCCTACATTGGGGTCACTCGTCTAAACTCGCTGGCCACGCTGGTCAAAAAAAGACCCTCCAACTCATTACCCGGCATTATTGGTGGCCTACCCTGCACAAAGACGTAATAGACTTTGTTTCTGCCTGTGTTTCCTGTGCCCGCAACAAAGTTCCGAGACACCTGCCTACCGGCCGTCTTCTTCCGCTTCCTGTACCCGCTGCTCCCTGGCAGCATATAGCCATGGACTTCATTACGGATCTGCCCGTCTCTGCCGGTTGTACGGTCATTTGGGTGGTCGCTGACCGCTTTTCCAAGATGGCTCACTTCATTCCTCTGCCAGGTCTTCCGTCTGCACCCGAGTTGGCTAAAGACTTTATCCGCCACATCTTCCGTCTTCATGGTCTGCCTCGTCACATTGTGTCGGATCGTGGGGTTCAGTTCACCTCACGTTTCTGGAGAGCCACTTGTAAGTTGCTAGACGTCACCCTGGATTTTTCCTCCGCTTACCACCCACAGTCCAATGGACAAGTTGAACGAATAAATCAGAATTTGACCAGTTATCTTCGACACTTCGTTAATGCCCACCATTCTGACTGGGTGGAGCTCCTGCCTTGGGCCGAATTCTCCTACAATAATCATGAGAGCGAATCGTCCACCAAGTCTCCGTTTTTTGTAGTCTTCGGTCAACACCCTCGGATCCCTGTCCCTGTTTCCATCTCTGTGGACAATCCAGCTGCGGAATCTCTGGTTAGAGAATTCTCCTCCATCTGGGAGAGTACCCGGTCCGCACTCATTCAGTCATCCGAGCGCATGAAAAGACATGCTGACAAAAAACGTCTGGATCCTCCTCAATTCTGTCCTGGGGACAAAGTCTGGCTTTCGTCCAAATATGTTCGACTCAAAATTCCATCCTACAAGTTAGGTCCGCGGTTCATCGGTCGTTTTGAGATCATCAGTCAGATCAATCCGGTGTCCTATAAATTGAAACTCCCGGCCAATTTGAGAATTCCTAATTCTTTTCATGTATCTCTCCTCAAACCTGTGGTTCTTAACTCTTTTTTTAAGTCTACAGGTACACCTCCTGCTCCAGTGTCTGCTGATGATGAATTTGAGGTAGAGAACATTCTGGCCACAAAAAGGGTAGGAAGAAAGACTTATTTTTTGGTGGATTGGAAGGGGTTTGGTCCTGAGGAGAGAACCTGGGAGCCTCGGGAGAACATCCATGCCCCTCTTATCCTAGCTAAATTTCTTTCTGGCCTAAAGAAGGGGGGGCCTAGAGGGGGGGTACTGTAGCGCCCGCGTCCCTGCCTGCTGCCAGACAGGGACGTCGCTCTCCTCACCTGCGCTCAGCGTCCTCAGTGCTCCCAGCCTCCTCTGCGCCTCTGGCATCCTCGGCGCCCTCCTTCCGCCCTGCTGGTCCCGCGCGCTCCTTCCCTGCTACTGGCCTTAGGGCGCGCGCCCGCACCCTCCCCCGCTCTTAAAGGAGCCGTGCGCATTTTCCAAATCAGTCTCCAGCCAATGCTGGAGGACTCCACCCTATATTAAGGGCTTCCTCCTTAATGTAGGTGCCCGAGCAATGTTGTTCCTGTGCAGTCTAACTCTGTTTCAGCCATCAGCTCCTGATTCCAGTTACCTGTCTGTTACCTGTCGGCTTGCCTGTCTGCCATCCGTCTGCAGTTCCATCCAGAGGTTCGGACGTCATCTGCAGAGATCCCCAGCTCTTGCCTGCTCACCTAGGAGCGATCATCTGCCATCCGACTGCAGCTCCATCCGGAAGTTCGGACATCATCTGCAGAGATCCCCGGCTCTTGCCTGCTCACCTAGGAGCGATCATCTGCCATCCGACTGCAGCCCCATCCGGAAGTTCGGACATCATCTGCAGAGATCCCCGGCTCTTGCCTGCTCACCTGGGAGCGATCATCTGCCATCCAACTGCAGCCTACCTGGAGGCTCCACCATATCAGGTCGTATATACCTGCCTGTCTAGAGACCGCCTGGTCACTTACCGTGACAACCTGCCTGTCTAGAGACTGCCTGGTCACTTGCCGTGACAACCTGCCTGTCCAGAGACTGCCTGGTCACTTGCCGTGACAACCTGCCCGTCCCAGAGACTGCCCTGGTCACTTGCCGTGACAACCTGCCTGTCCCAGAGACTGCCTGGTCACTTGCCGTGACAACCTGCCTGTCCCAGAGACTGCCTGGTCACTTGCCGTGACAACCTGCCCATCCCAGAGACTGCCCTGGTCACTTGCCGTGACAACCTGCCTGTCCCAGAGACTGCCTGGTCACTTGCCGTGACAACCTGCCTGTCCCAGAGACTGCCTTGGTCACTTGCCGTGACAACCTGCCTGCCCAGAGACTTCCTTGGTCACTTGCTGTGACAAACCTGCCTGTCCAGAAACTACCTATATCACCTGCCGTGATTCTCTGCCCTTTTCCCAGGTGCCACCCGCTCTCTTACAAGTAGACTCTCTTGTATAATAAAGCTTTGTGGTTCCACCAACCTGACCTGTCTCGACAGTAGTTCCACCCACCAGACCCGTTACAGCCCGATTAAGATTCGAGCTCACTCCACGAGGGCTGTGGGTTCATCGTGGACTTTTCATCAAGGAGCCTCAGCAGCTCAGCTGTGCCGGGCGGCGACCTGGCGCTCTGTCCACACATTTACGAAATTTTATAAGGTGGACGTCAGTGCTTCCGCTGATGCGGCCATAGGACGTAGGGTCCTGCAGGCGGCTGTAGTTTAAAGTTCTTGTGAACTTGTATTTAGCGCTAGTTGCGCATTTATTTAGGTTGTTGGGTATCTGCCTCTGTTGGTTTTTTCTTGCCCACCCTTATTTTTGGACTGCTTTGGGACGTCCCACTAGTAATGACTAGTGTGTCTCCCTTCCTTCATCTGCTGCTGAAAGACGGATTTTGGTAAGAACTTACCTGTAAAATCCTTTTCAGCGAAGAAGGAAGGGAGACACACATCCCTCCCATGGCAGAAGTGTGTTGTTGTGTTTTCAGATGCGGCGTGACCCTTCTCTGATAGCTATTATCTGGGCTGAGGTCGGCGCGCTAAGGCTCTTTTCCAGCATTGCCAGCTCATCGCAGTGGTCAGGTTCAGTGAGTAGTACCTGGGACTGTGTGGTTTTTTCGGCTATATGCATAACCTGTCTTCTTGTTTTTTTCTCTGAAGTCCTTCAGAAGGGGTTATGTTGCTACACTGGTGATATTTGCTCTTCCTTAGCTTGTGTACGGACTGGAGAGCTGGAGTAGGAGGAGCCCAAGCTGGAGGGGCCGGTCAACACTCTTTTTAATCTGAGGTGTTCTATCCTATGTGGGCTCCGCCTACCCACTAGTAATGACTAGTGTGTCTCCCTTCCTTCTTCGCTGAAAAGGATTTTACAGGTAAGTTCTTACCAAAATCCGTCTTTTGTCTGGGGCTCGCACACCCTTTTCATTAACAGAGGTTGTGGGGAGTCTGCGACATTAACCCCTTCTTAGGCGGTTAACCCTTAATTGGGGGACAGCTGGGGTAGCTCTCTCTTTAAGAGCTTTAACCCTTCAGCGTTCGTTTTTTCTTTAAGAAACCACACTGTTCTAGTTACTGACAGGTTTAACCTGCCATATACTGTGTGAGGGCATGTCAGATCAGGGTCCAGGAGGTGCGGCCCGTCTCCCAGATCCGCTACAGGATCAGTCTCGCGTATCTGACACGCAGACCTCGACGGCGTCAAGCGCAGCGGTCGGAGGTTTCAGTGATGTCAAAATGGAGGCCCTCGTTCGTTCGATTGATGGCCTGTCTGACCTTCTAGGTTATTGGGTGTCAGCTAGATCCTCTCATGGCAGGAAGCGACACAGGCCGGTGCCATCCTTCCCGCGTAGCGACTCGGAGATCTCGGGCATGGAGGGTTCCCCTTCAAGCTCGGATGGGGAGATGTCCGATTCGGATAAGGAGGATCGGCAGGGACACTCTGCCTCTCTTTTGGGCCGTACAGAGGCTTTTATTGGAGCCATGAGGGAGGCGTTACAGTTACCGGAGGAGGTAACTAGACGTCCTGGTAAGTCGGCCCGGATGTTTCAAGAGTCGCATAGGTCGCGATCAGCATTACCATCTCTGGATGAGCTTAATGGGGCAGTGGAGAAGGAACGCCTGTGTCCAGATAAATGTTTTCAGGGGACATGGTTTTTTGAGACGCTGTATCCGTGTACTACGGAGTTGATTGATAATTAGATTCCTTCTCCTGAAGTGGATGTCCCTTTATCCCAGCTTAGCAAATCCTCATTACTTCCTGTTAAAGGGAAGGCGAGTCTGCAGGATCCGCTGGACAGAAAAACGGAGATGGCGGCGAAATCCATCTACGAGGCCGCGGGTCATGGATTCAGAGCAGTACTAGGGTCCATGTGTGCTTGTAAAGCTTCCCTGAGCTGGTTAGACCGTCTACGGACGGCGTGGCAAGATGGATCCCCACTATCCGAGGTAGATGGGCTTTTCAAGTTGTTGGAGGATGCAGCCCGATATGGCAGTGATGCAGGTGTCAGGAGTCGAACCCAGTACCTCTTGTCCACTGGCCAGCAGCTCTACCATCTGAGCTATTCTGCTGGCTGCAAAGTTCCTTGCTGAACCCAGATACCATTGACTGTTCTTCCTGATTGGCTACACCTAGTGCTCTCTTGATTGGGCCTCTGATTGCCAATTACACACTCTATATAAACCTGGCCCTGTGGGTGTGTCATTGCGAGATTATTGAGCTCCAAGCCTTTAGTCAAGCGTTTCCTGCTGATCCATTGCTACAAACACTGCTCTCCTGTGAACCGACCTCGGCCTGCCTTCTGACTACGCTCTCCGCCTGACCCATTGCTACAAACACTGCTCTCCTGTGAACCAACCTCGGCCTGCCTTCTGACTACGCTCTCCGCCTGATCCATTTGCTACAAACACTGCTCTCCTGTGTACCGACCTCCGGCTGCCACCTGACTACGTTATCTGCCTGCTCCTCTGTTACCGAACTGCCTTTCCTGTGTACCGACCTCCGGCTGCCACCTGACTACGTTATCTGCCTGCTCCTCTGTTACCGAACTGCCTTTCCTGTGTACCGACCTCCGGCTGCCACCTGACTACGCTACCTGCCTCTGCTTCCCCTAGTGTTTGCAGTAACATCGGCTCCAACCCAGACGGGATCTTGACAGCAGGATTGGATACTGCGTCACTGCTGTCCAGGGCGCAATCCTCGGCGGTCACAGTCAGGAGAGCACTGTGGCTTAGACAGTGGACCGGGGACGCGGTTTCCAAGCAAGGTTTGCTATCTTTAGCTTACAAGGGTGGTCAGCTATTTGGATCTGACCTCACAGAGCTGATTGCCAAGGCAAAGGCAAAAGAAGCGGCTTTACCGCAGCGAAGAGCTGTGACTTCTGCGTCTGGCAGGCCTAGTGCCGGTAGTAGTCGGCGGTCCTTTCGGCCCAGGGGACGGTTCGGTCAGCCCTCTTGGGGATCGGGTCGTCCCTCTTTTTCAGGAAAAAAGAACTCTCAGAAATCCCGCACTCCCTGGAAACAGAGCTTCCGTCAAGACAAGCGGGAAGCTGACAAAAAGCCCGCTAAGGCGGACTGACGCCAGGGTCTCACTCGAGGGCTCTCGAGTGGGGGGTCATTTGCTCCAATTCGAACCGACTTGGGCTTCCCGCGTGTCGGACGCCTGGGTGACGCGGGTTGTGTCGGCAGGCTACTTCATAGAGTTTCTTTCTCGACCCTCAGACAGTTTTTGCCAGTCTCGCATTCCGTCAGAGCCCGAGCTATTTGCCGCTCTACTGCGGGAGGTTGATTCCCTTCTGCAGAAGGGTTGGTGGTACCGGTTCCGCCGGAGGACCGGGGAAGAGGGTTTTATTCCAACCTCTTTGTGGTCCCCAAAAAGGAGGACAAATTTCGCCCCATTCTGGATCTCAAAAGATTGAATCGGCATGTCCGCACCCGGAAATTCCGCATGGAGTCGCTTCGCTCCGTTGTGGCGGCCCTGTCGCAGAACCACTTTTTGGTGTCAATCGACATTCGCGACGCTTATTTGCATGTTCCCGTCGGAAGGGCCCACCAACGCTTCCTTCGTTTTGCCATAGGTCAGGACCATTACCAGTTTGTGGCCCTGCCATTCGGGTTGGCCTCAGCACCCAGAGTTTTTACGAAAATTCTGGCACCTCTCATGGCGATTCTTCGAAGACAGGGGGTTACGATATTCCTTACCTGGACGACCTTTTGATTGTGGCGTCCTCAAAGGAGGAGGCGGTGACGGCTCGCAATCTATCCCTTCAGCTCCTGGAGGACTTCGGGTGGCTGGTCAATTGGGAGAAGTCGTCTCTGGAACCGTCGCAGTCAATCCTGTTTTTGGGAATGCATTTCGACACGGTACGAGCAGTGGTGTCTCTGCCTCCAGACAAGCAAGCGAGTCTTCTTCGACATGTACAGGTTATGAAGTCTTCGACAGCAATGTACCTTCGAAGGTGTATGCGCCTTCTGGGTTTGATGGTGGCGTCGATGGAGGCAATTCCGTTTGCCCAATTTCATTCCAGGGCTCTCCAAATGCTCATTTTGAACCGTTGGGATCGATCGCAGGTTTCACTGGATTGCAGTGTCATCATCTCCCACAGGGTGCGAGAGTCTCTAGAATGGTGGCTACGTCCGGAAGTGTTATCCCTGGGGAAGTCCTTCCTCCCTCCGAGGTGGTCGGTCATAACCACCGATGCCAGCCTGACGGGCTGGGGGGGTGTCTGGAACGATCTCTGGATTCAGGGAGTATGGTCGTCGGAAGAGTCTGTCCTGCCGATCAACATCCTGGAATTGAGGGCAATTTTCCTTTGCCTTCAACACTGGACGGTCCCTTTAAGCGGTCTACCAGTCCGAGTGCAGACAGACAACGCGACGGCGGTAGCATATATCAACCATCAAGGTGGGACGAGGAGCTTCAGGCTCATGATGGAGGTGTCTCGGATCCTGGTATGGGCCGAGGCCAGGGTGCCAGCCATCTCTGCGATTCACATTCCAGGAGTTCAGAATATCACAGCGGACTTCTTCAGTTGCGAAAAGATGGATCCCGGAGAATGGAGTCTTCATCCGGAAATTTTTGCACTGCTGTGCTCCCATTGGGGAACTCCCCAAGTGGATTTGATGGCATCCAGGTTCAATGCCAAGTTACCGACGTTCATGTCCAGGTACAAGGACCCGAAGGCTGTGGCGGTGGATGCTCTGGTGGCTCCGTGGGACCAATTCGAGCTAATCTATGTGTTTCCGCCGATATCCTTACTTCCTCTGGTGCTGCGTCGGATCAGACTGGAGAGAGTCCCGGCTATGTTGATAGCCCCAGATTGGCCAAGGAGGACGTGGTTCTCGACACTGGTGTCGCTTCTGGCAGCGCCTCCACTTCCACTCCCTCTTCGCCTGGACCTGTTGACCCAAGGGCCCGTTCGTCACCCGGACCTGAAGTCTCTGCGTTTGACGGCGTGGCTCTTGAGACCGAAATCTTGATCCGTCAAGGTTTTTCAGCCAAAGTCATTGCCACTCTGCGAGCTGCCAGAGGTCCGGCTTCTACTAGGATTTATCACAAGACTTGGGAAGCCTTCTTTTCGTGGTGTTCGGGTTCTTCTAGGAACCCGAGGATTTTTTCCATTCCCAATTTGTTGGCCTTTTTACAGTTCGGGCTGGACAAGGGTTTGGCAGTTAGCACTCTGAAGGTCAGGTTTCTGCTCTGTCCTTGGTATTTCGGAAGGCTATCGCCTCGAGTAGGGACGTACGTTCCTTTTTTCGCGGGTAACCCGTCAGTTTCCGCCGCGGAAGGCGCTTGTGTCTCCTTGGCGGCTTAATCTTGTCTTGGAGGCTCTTCAACATGGGCCTTTTGAGCCTATGGACTCTGTTGCCTTCCTAGTGGCGGTCACTTCTTTGAGAAGGGTTTCTGAGTTGGCGGCTCTTTCTTGCTCGCCTCCTTTTCTGGAGTTTCACCCGGATCGCGTAGTGCTTCGCACACGAGGCGACTTTCTACCTAAGGTGGTGTCACAATTTCATGTTAACCAGGATATTGTGTTGCCCTCGCTCTGTCCGGAGCCGAGGAATGCGAAGGAACGGGCTTTGCACACTTTGGATTTGGTGCGGGCTTTGAAGTTCTATTTGTCTATTACTCAAAGTTTTCGGAAGTCGGATTCTCTGTTTGTGATTCCAGCAGGTCGTCGACGTGGTCAACGAGCTTCCAAAGATTCTATAGCTTGTTGGATTCGGTCGGCCATTTTAGAGGCTTACCGACTTAAGGGCGAACCTTGCCCGATTAAGATTCAAGCTCACTCCACGAGGGCTGTGGGTTCATCGTGGGCTTTTCATCAAGGGGCCTCGGCAGCTCAGCTCTGCCGGGCGGCGACCTGGCGCTCTGTCCACACATTTACGAAATTTTATAAGGTGGACGTCAGTGCTTCCGCTGATGCGGCCTTAGGACGTAGGGTCCTGCAGGCGGCTGTAGTTTAAAGTTCTTGTGAACTTGTATTTAGCGCTGGTTGCGCATTTATTTAAGTTGTTGGGAATCTGCCTCTGTTGGTTTTTTGCCCACCCTTAATTTTTGGACTGCTTTGGGACGTCCCACTAGTAATGACTGTGTCTCCCTTCCTTCCATCTGCTGCTGAAAGACGGATTTTGGTAAGACCTTACCTGTAAAATCCTTTTCAGCGAAGGAAGGAAGGGAGGCACAGATCCCTCCCATGGCAGAAGTGTGTTTGTTGTGTTTTCAGATGCGGCGTGACCCTTCTCTGATAGCGATTATCTGGGCTGAGGTCGGCGCGCTAAGGCTCTTTTCCAGCATTGCCAGCTCATCGCAGTGGTCAGGTTCAGTGAGTAGTACCTGGGACTGTGTGGTTTTTTCTGTTATATGCATAACCTGTCTTCTTGTTTTTTCTCTGAAGTTCTTCAGAAGAGGTTATGTTGCTCCGCTGGTGATATTTGCTCTTCCTTAGCTTGTGTACGGACTGGAGAGCTGGAGTAGGAGGAGCCCAAGCTGAAGGGCCGGTCAACACTCTTTTTAATCTGAGGTGTTCTATCCTGTGTGGGCTCCGCCTACCCACTAGTAATGACTGTGTCTCCCTTCCTTCCTTCGTTGAAAAGGATTTTACAGGTAAGATCTTACCAAAATCCGTCTTTTACAACAAAATTTACAAAGCCATTTTTTTTAGGGACCACCTCATATTTGAAGTCACTTTGAGGGTCTATATAGCAGAAAATACCCAAAAGTGACACTATTCTAAAAACTGCACCCCTCAAGGTACTCAAAACCACATTCAAAAAGTTTATTAACCCTTCAGGTGCTTCACAGGAGCTGAAGCAACGTGGAAGGAAAAAATGAATATTTAACTTTTTAGCCACAAAAATGATCTTTTACATACTTTTTTTTTTATTTTCACAAGGGTAAAAGAAGAAAATGGACAGATAAAGTTGTTGTGCAATTTCTCCTGAGTACGTCAATACCCCATAAGTGGGGGAAAACCACTGTCTGTGTGCACAGCAGAGCTCATAAGGGAAGGAGCGCCGTTTGACTTTTTCAAACTAAAATTGGCTGAAATTGAGATCGGACACCATGTCGCGTTTGGAGAGCCCCTGATGCGCTTAAACAGTGGAAACCCCCCAGAAGTGACACCATTTTGGAAACTAGACCCCCTAAGGAACTTATCTAGATCTGTTGTGAGCACTTTGAATCCCCAAGTGTTTCACAAAAGTTTATAATGCCTGGGTGTGAAAAAAAAAGAAACAATTTTCCACAATAATGATTTTTTAGTCCCAAATTTTTGATTTTTCCCAAGGAAATTGGACCCCAAAAGTTGTTGGCCAATTTGTCCTGAGTACGCTGATACCCAATATGTGGGGGGGGGAAGTGTTTGGGCGCACGGCAGGGCTTGGAAAGGAAGTAATAACGTTTTGGAATGCAGACGTTGATGGGGGTCATGTTCCGTTTGCAGTGCCCCTGATGAGCCTAAACAGTAGAAACCCCCCACAAGTGACCACATTTTGGAAACTAGACCCCCTAAGGAACTTATCTATAGCTTTGGTGAGCACTTTGAACCCCCAAGTGCTTCACACAAGTTTATAATGCCCGGGCATGAAAATAAAAAATCCTATTTTTTTCCCACAAAAATTATTTTTAGTCACTAATTTTTTATTTTCCCAAGGGTAACAGGAGAAATTGGACCATAAAAGTTGTTGTTCAATTTGTCCTGAGTACGCTGATACCCAATATGTGGGGGGGGGAACCACTGTTTGGGCGCACGGCAGAGCTCGGAATGGAAGGAGCACCATTTGACTTTTTCCAACCAAAATTGGCTGGAATTGAGATTGGACGCCATGTTGCATTTGGAGAGCCCCTGATGTGCCTAAACAGTGGAAACACTCCACAAGTGACCCCATTTGGGAAACTACACCCCCTAAGGAACTTATCTAGATCTTTGGTGAGCAATTTGAACCCCCAAGTGCTTCACACAAGTTTATAACGTAGAGCCGTAAAATTAAAAATCATATTTTTTCCACAAAAATGATCTTTTCACCCCAATTTTTATTTTCCCAAGGGTAACAAGACTCCAAAAGTTATTGTGCAATTTGTCCTGAGTACGCTGATACCCCATATGTGGGGGTAAACCACTGTTTGGGTGCATGGCAGAGTTTGGAAGGGAAGGAGTGCCGTTTGACTTTTTCAATTCAGAATTGGCTGGATGCCATGTCGTGTTTGGAGAGCTCCTGATCTGCCTAAACAGTGGAAACCCCCCACAAATGACACCATTTTGGAAACTAGACCCCTCAAGGAACTTATCTAGATGTGTGGTGAGCACTTTGAACCCCCAAGTGCTTCACAGAAGTTTATAACGTACAGCCGTAAAATAAATTTTTTTTTTTTTTTTTTTACAAAAATGATTTTTTCGTCCCCAATATCTTATTTTCACAAGGGTAACAGGAGAAATTGGACCCCAAAAGTTGTTGTCCAATTTGTCCTGAGTACGCTGATTCCCAATATGTGGGAGAAAACTACTGTATGGGTACACGTCGGGGCTCGGAAGGGAAGTAGTGACGTTTTGGATTGCAGACTTTGATGGAATGCTCTGGGGGCGTCATGTCGCATTTGGAGAGCCCCTGATGCACCTAAACAGTGGAAACCCCCCACAAGTGACCCCATTTTGGAAAATAGACCCCACAAGGAACTTATCTAGATGTGTGGTGAGCGCTATGAAGCCCCAAGTGCTTCACAGAAGTTTATAACGTACAGCCGTAAAAACAAAAAATATTTTTTTTTTACAAAAATTATTTTTTTCGCCCCCAATATTTTATTTTCACAAGGGTAACAGGAGAAATTGGACCCCAAAAGTTGTTGTCCAATTTGTCCTGAGTATGCTGATACCCAATATGTGGGATAAAACTACTGTATGGGTACACGTCGGGGCTCGGAAGGGAAGTAGTGACGTTTTGGATTGCAGACTTTGATGGAATGCTCTGGGGGCGTCATGTCGCATTTGGAGAGCCCCTGATACACCTAATCAGTGGAAACCCCCCACAAGTGACCCCATTTTGGAAAATAGACCCCACAAGGAGCTTATCTAGATGTGTGGTGAGCACTTTGAACCCCTAAGTGCTTCACAGAAGTTTATAACGAACAGCCGTAAAATAAAAAATATTTTTTTTTTTACAAAAATAATTTTTTTTCGCCCCCAATATTTTATTTTCACAAGGGTAACAGGAGAAATTGGACCCCAAAAGTTGTTGTCCAATTTGTCCTGAGTACGCGGATACCCAATATGTGGGAGAAAACTACTGTATGGGTACACTTTGGGGCTCGGAAGGGAAGTAGTGACGTTTTGGATTGTAGACTTTGATGAAATAGTCTGGGGGCGTCATGTCGCATTTGGAGAGCCCCTGATGCGCCTAAACAGTGGAAACCCCCCACAAGTGACCCCATTTTGGAAAATAGACCCCACAAGGAACTTATCTAGATGTGTGGTGAGCACTATGAAGCCCCAAGTGCTTCACAGAAGTTTATAACGTACAGCCGTAAAAACAAAAAAAAAAATCTTTTTTTTTTAAAAATTATATTTTGCCCCCAGTTTTTTATTTTCCCAAGGTAACAGAAGAAATAGGACAAATTGCACAATAACTCTTGTGGTCCAGAGTACGCTGATACCCCATGTGGGAGTAAACTACTGTTTGGGCGCATGGCAGAGGTCAGAAGGGAAGGAGCACCGTTTGAATTTTTCAACGCAGAATTGGCTGGAATTGAGATCAGACGCCATGTCACATTTGGAGAGCCCCTGATGTGCCTAAACAGCGGAAACCCCCCAATTCTAACTCCAACCCTAACCCCAACACACCCCTAACCCTAGTCCCAACCCTAACCACAAACCTAACCCTAACACACCCCTATCCCTAATCCCAACCATAACCCTAATACTAACTTTAGCGCCAACCCTAACCCTAACTTTAGCCGCAACCCTAACCTTAACCATAACCCTAATGGGAAAATGGAAATAAATACATTTTTGTAATTTTATTATTTTTCCCTAACTAAGGGGGTGATAAAGGGGGGTTTGATTTACTATTTATAGCGGGTTTTTATGATTGGCAGCTGTCATGCTAAAAGACGCTTTTTATTGCAAAAAATAGTTTTTGCATCACCACATTTTGAGAGCTATAATTTTTGCATATTTTGGCCCACAGAGTCATGTGAGGTCTTATTTTTTGCGATACGAGTTGACGTTTTTATTGGTACTATTTTTGAGCATGTGACATTTTTGATCGCTTTTTATTTCGATTTTTGGGAGGTTAGAATGAACAAAAATCAGCAATTCATGAATTTCTTTTGGGGGAGGCGTTTAACCGTTCCACTTGTGGTAAAATTGATAAAGCAGTTTTATTCTTCGGGTCAGTACGATTATGGCGATACCTCATTTATATCATTTTTTTATGTTTTGGCGCTTTTATAGAATAAAAACAATTTATATAAAAAATAATTATTTTTGCATCGCTTTATTCTGCGAGCTATAACTTTTTTATTTTTTCGCTGATGATGCTGTGTCATGGCTCGTTTTTTGCGGGACAAAATGACGTTTTCAGCAGTACTATGTTTATTTATATCGTTCTTTTTGATCGCGTGTTATTCCACTTTTTTTTCAGCGGTATGATGATAAAGCACTGATTTTTTGCTTTGTTTTTATTTTTATTTTTTTAAGGGTTCACAAAAGGGGTTAACTAGTGGGACAGTTTTATAGGGGGGGTCGTTACGGACGCGGCAATACCAAATATGTGTACTTTTATTGTTTTATTTTTTTAATTACAGAAAGAAATGAATTTATTGGGGAATATATATATATTTTTTTTTATTTATTTTGGAATTTTTTTTTTACACGTTTATTTTTATTTTTTTACTTTTTTACATTGTCCCAGGGTGGGGCATCACTGTAAAATGTCAGATTGCTGGTCTCACAGTGTGCACAGCACTCTGTGAGACCAGCGATCTCACAGGCAAGCGCTGTTGTGAATGGACTTGAAATGAGTTCTGAGCAGAGGCTCCCTCTGGTGGTTACAAGCGGTACTGGACTGTCCAGTGAAGATTGTGAGGAGTGGGAATCAGGTGTTACTGACTGGTCTTATATAAGGGAGTCGCCTTCCCATCAGGGTTGCCGGTGATCAATTGTTCTGGTCTCAATCCTTGAGTCCTGTTTCCTTTGTAGCCTGCTGTGTCGTGTCTGCATCTCCTGCTAACAGAGAAGACATTTTCTTCTTTTTGTTTTTATGCTTGATTTTTGCATTTTGTCCTGCACTTCTGTGGGGGCCTTCAGGGTCCCCTCCGGGGACTTTTGCCCTCTCAGTTTAGTTCAGCCACTGATGTTTGTACTTTTGCTTTTTCCAGTTTTTTCAGTGGCTGCTGTTTTGATTTTGTTACACCAGAGAACTAATTTAGGTGGTAGAGGTCGTGTGATCTCAGGTGATTTTGAAATTAGTAGAGTTGGTGCTTTTCAGGGTTTTTTGGGATTGCAGTAAGTGCCCTTCCTATCCTTTTCTATTTAGGTAGTTTGGGCCCCAACGTTTGCTCATACTATTTTCTGTCTGTGTCAGTATTTCATCTTGTCTAACCGCTATTACATGTTTGGGGGCTTTCTATGTTCTTTGGGGATCTGCTCCGGGGCAGATAGCTTTCCTCTTTCTATCTTTAGGTGTAGTTAGTTTCTCAGGCTGTGACGAGGCGTCTAGGACCAACGTAGGAACGCTCCACGGCTGCCTCTAGTTGTGGTGGTTAGTCAGGGTACTGCAATCTCATAGATTCCAACTTCTCTGGTGTATTGCCTTTTTTACCTGCACTCCTCAGCTACCGAAACATAACAGTATCACCGGCCCAAAAATTGAAAATTGTATGGTATCACAGAAGGGAAAAAATATTGTGAAAGAAAAAAGGTTGTCAGAGTTGTCAGAGATATTTTTCTATTTGTTGCATTTTTTTTCCCTCTGTATGTCTGGGTGCTGGGAGGATTTTTTTTTCTCTCCAATGGAGTTTGCACAGTTGTCTGGCCGTGTGGATCAGCTTGCCACTGAGGTTCGGAGTATTGCTGCATATCTTGCTAGGTTGCCTGTTGTGGAACCTAGGATTCCCATACCAGATTTGTTTTTAGGGGATCGAGCTAAGTTTCAGAATTTCAAAAATAATTGTAAATTGTTTTTTGCCTTAAAATCTAAGTCCTCAGGGAACGCAGCGCAGCAGGTTCAAATTGTCATCTCTCTCCTGCGCGGCGATCCTCAGGATTGGGTTTTTTCCCTGACACCTGGGGATCCTGTTTTGAGTGATGTTGATGCATTTTTTCAGGCTTTGGGGTTATTGTACGATGAGCCTAATGTCACTGATCAAGCTGAAAAAGCCTTGTTGGCATTAAATCAGGGTCTTGATGACGCTGAGTTATACTGTCAGAGATTCCGTAGGTGGGCAGTCCTGACCAAGTGGAATGACGACGCTTTGGCGGCCCTTTTTCGGAAGGGTCTGTCAGATAATGTAAAGGATGTTATGGTGGGATTCTCTGTCCCCCCCTGGTCTCAATGATTCTATGTCATTATCGATTCAAATTGACAGACGTTTGCGTGAGCGGAGAAGTATGCGTGGAATGGTGTTGCCTTGTGAACCTGCTTCTGAACCCATGCAGTGTGATAGAGTGGTGTCTGGGGCACAGCGTCATGAGTTTCGAAAGCGCAATGGGTTATGTTTCTACTGTGGTGATGCCTCTCATGCTATTTCAGTCTGCCCTAAGCGGGGAAGACGTTTTGCACGCTCAATTATCTTGGGTAGTGTTCAGACTAAGTTTTATTAACTGTCACTCTGATATGCTCTCTGTCCTCATTTTCTGCTCAGGCTTTCGTTGATTCTGGAGCAGCTATTAACCTGATGGATTATGATTTTGCTAAACGTTGTGGGTTTCCCCTTGATACCCCTACAGAAGTCTATTCCCCTATGGGGATCGATTCTACCCTTTGGCTGAGAATAAACCTCAGTTCTCTACTCAGGTGATAATGAGGGTTGAACCTGATCATCAGGAGTGCTGTAAATTTTTGGTTCTGTATAATCTGCATGATATTATCGTACTGGGCTTCCCTTGGTTGCAGTCTCATAATCCTGTTTTGGATTGGAAATCTGTGTCTGTAACCAGTTGGGGCTGCCAATGTGTTAATACCAACACTCCTGTTTTTTCTGCCTCCCCCCAGGCTCAGGATGTTCCTGACTTTTTGATTGATTTTTCTGATGTGTTTAGCGAAAGTAAATCTGCATCCTTGCCTCCCCATAGGAGCTATGACTGCGCTATTGAATTAGTGCCTGGTAGTAAATTCCCTAAAGGTCGCCTTTTTAACTTGTCTGTACCTGAACATGACGCTATGCGGTCTTATATCAAGGAATCATTGGAGAAGGGTCATATCAGACCATCCTCTTCACCCTTAGGTGCCGGTTTTTTCTTTGTGGCCAAAAAGGATGGTTCATTAAGGCCGTGTATTGATTATCGTCTTTTGAACAATATTACTGTAAAAATACCCGTTTCCTTTGATTTCTGACCTGTTTTCCAGGGTGAAAAACGCTACTTGGTTTACCAAGCTTGACCTCAGGGGGCATATAACCTTATTCGCATTAAGCACGGGGATGAATGGAAGACGGCATTCAATACCCCTGAGGGGCATTTTGAGTACCTTGTGATGCCCTTTGGGCTCACTAATGCTCCTTCTGTCTTCCAGTCCTTCATGAATGACATTTTCAGGGATTTTGTGGATAAATTTCTGATTGTTTATTTGGATGATATCTTGATTTTTTCTAATGACTGGGACTCTCATGTGAAACATGTTTGAACTGTATTCCAGATTTTGAGAGAGAATGCTCTGTATGTGAAGGGATCAAAGTGTCTTTTTGGCGTACAGAGGATCTCATTTCTGGGATTCATTTTGTCCCCATCTGTTATTGAAATGGACCCGGTCAAGGTTCAGGCCATCTGTGATTGGGTCCAACCTACTTCATTAAAGGCTCTTCAAAGATTTTTGGGTTTTGCCAATTTTTATCGTAAATTTATTGGTAATTTCTCGGTTATTGTTAAACCATTGACTGATTTGACCAGAAAGGGTTCTGATGTGGTGAATTGGCCTCCTGAGGCAGTCTCTGCATTTCAGGAACTTAAGCAGAGATTCACTTCTGCTCCTGTTCTACGCAGCCTGATGTTTCTCTGCCATTTCAGGTGGAGGTTGATGCCTCTAAAATTGGGGCAGGTGCCGTTTTGTCCCAAAAAGATCCAGAGACCTCTAAAAGTAACCCTTGTGCCTTTTTCTCTCGAAAATTTTCTCCTACTGAACGTAATTATGACGTGGGTAATCGGGAGTTACTGGCCATGAAGTGGGCTTTTGAAGAGTGGAGACATTGGCTGGAGGGAGCCAAACATCAGGTGGTGGTCCTTACAGACCATAAGAATCTGGTTTATCTGGAATCTGCCAAGCGACTCAATCCTAGACAGGCCAGGTGGGCCTTGTTTTTCACACGTTTTAATTTTGTGGTTTCCTTTCTTCCTGGCATTAAGAATGTTAAGGCGGATGCCCTCTCGAGGAGTTTCCTTGCGGACTCTCCTGAGTTGTCTGATCCTTCTGTTATTTTGAAAGAGGGTGTAGTTTCTTTCCGCCATCTCACCCAATTTGAGACTTGCTCTGGAGGGGTGTCAGGAGGATAGGCCCGAGCGCTGCCCTGTTGGAAAATTTTGTCCCGGACCAGTGGAAAAAGAGTGTGATGTCTGAGATTCATTGTTCCGCGTTGGCTGGGCATCCCGGAATTTTTGGTACCAGAGACTTGGTTAGTCGGTCCTTTTGGTGGCCTACCTTGTCTCGTGATGTCAGGGAATTTGTGCAGTCCTGCGGGACTTGCTCTCGCTCCAAGCCTTGCTCTCGCTCTAGTGGTTTGTTGATGCCATTGCCTGTGCCCAAGAGACCATGGACCCATATCTCTATGGATTTCATTTCCGACCTCCCTGTTTCTCAGAGAATGACCGTCATCTGGGTGATTTGTGATAGGTTTTCCAAGATGATACATCTTGTGCCATTACCTAAGTTGCCTTCCTCCTCTGAATTGGTGCCTTTGTTCCTTCAGCACGTGGTTCGTTTACACGGCATTCCTGAGAACATTGTGTCTGACAGAGGAGTCCAGTTTGTTTCCAGATTTTGGAGGACCTTTTGTTCTAAACTTGGTGTTCAATTGTCTTTCTCCTCGGCGTTTCATCCTCAGACCAATGGTCAAACTGAGAGAACAAACCAGACATTGGAGACTTATCTAAGATGCTTTGTGTCTGCTGATCAGGATGACTGGGTCTCTTTTTTGCCTTTGGCTGAGTTTGCTCTTAATAATAGGGTTAGCTCTGCCACTTTGATGTCTCCATTTTTCTGTAATTCTGGGTTTCACCCTCGATTTTCTTCAGGACAGACGGAGGCTTCTGTCTGTCCAGGTGTTGACTCTGTTGTGGAGCGTATGCAACAGATTTGGGACCAGGTAGTGGAGAGGTTGTCCCTCTCTCAGGAGAGGGCCCAGCGGTTTGCTAACCGGCATAGGACTGATGGTCCTCGGTTTAAAGTGGGGGACTTGGTCTGGTTGTCCTCAAGAAATATTCCTATGAGAGTGGCATCTCCTAAATTTAAGCCTAGGTTCATTGGACCTTATAAGATCATGGAGATTCTTAATCCTGTTTCTTTTCGTTTGCTTCTTCCAGGGACATTTAAGATCCATAACGTGTTCCACAAGTCCTTGTTGAAGAGGTTTGTTGAGCCAGTGGTTCCTACTGCTTTGCCTCCTGACCCTGTTCTGGTTGAGGGCAACATGGAGTTTGTGGTTGAGAAAATATTGAATTCTCGTTTTTTCTAGACGGAAACTCCAGTATTTGGTTAAGTGGAGAGGTTATGGTCAGGAAGACAATTCTTGAGTGTTTGCTTCGGACATCCATGCTAGGATACTCATCCGTGCGTATCATAGAACTCATCCTGACCGACCTGGTTGCTCAAGTGAGGGTTCGGTAACCCCTCCTCAAGGGGGGGGTACTGTTGTGAATGGACTTGAAATGAGTCCTGAGCAGAGGCTCCCTCTGGTGGTTACAAGCGGTACTGGACTGTCCAGTGAAGATTGTGAGGAGTGGGAATCAGGTGTTACTGACTGGTCTTATATAAGGGAGTCGCCTTCCCATCAGGGTTGCCGGTGATCAATTGTTCTGGTCTCAATCCTTGAGTCCTGTTTCCTATGTAGCCTGCTGTGTCGTGTCTGCATCTTCTGCTAACAGATAAGACATTTTCTTCTTTTTGTTTTTGTGCTTGATTTTTGCATTTTGTCCTGCACTTCTGTGGGGGCCTTCAGGGTCCCCTCCGGGGGCTTTTGCCCTCTCAGTTTAGTTCAGCCACTGATGTTTGTACTTTTGCTTTTTCCATTTTTTTCAGTGGCTGCTGTTTTGATTTTGTTACACCAGAGAACTAATTTAGGTGGTAGAGGTCGTGTGATCTCAGGTGATTTTGAAATTAGTAGAGTTGGTGCTTTTCAGGTTTTTTTTGGGATTGCAGTAAGTGCCCTTCCTATCCTTTTCTATTTAGGTAGTTTGGGCCCCAACGTTTGCTCATACTATTTTCTGTCTGTGTCAGTATTTCTTCTTGTCTAACCGCCATTACATGTTTGGGGCTTTCTATGTTCTTTGGGGATCTGCTCCGGGGCAGATAGCTTTCCTCTTTCTATCTTTAGGTGTAGTTAGTTTCTCAGGCTGTGACGAGGCGTCTAGGACCAACGTAGGAACGCTCCACGGCTGCCTCTAGTTGTGGTGTATAGTCAGGGTACTGCAATCTCATAGATTCCAACTTCTCTGGTGTATTGCCTTTTTTACCTGCACTCCTCAGCTACCGAAACATAACACAGCGCTGCAGGCTTCTCGTGCCTGCTCTCGGCAGGCACTGAGGAAGCCGCCTCCCTCCAGGACCCCGGCGCCATCTTGGATCCGGGTCCTGGGAGGGAGGAAGCCCTCAGAACAGCGCGATCACATCGCGCTGTTCTGAGGGTCTCAGGGGGGCGCGCAGGGAGAGGGCTCCCTGCGCGATGCTCCCCTGTGCCCCCAGTACATCGCGATCATGTTTGATCGCGGTGTGCAAGGGGTTAATGTGCCGGGATCGGTCCGTGACCGCTCCTGGCACACAGTCCCGGGTGTCAGCTGTGATAATCAGCTGACACCCGGCGGCGATCAGCTGCGCTCCCCCCAGGAGCTTAGCTGATCGCTATGACGTACTATCCCGTTCGTGGTCAGATTGTCACGGGTTTTATGGACGGGATAGTACGTCAGATGTCAGAGAGGGGTTAAACGGAGACATATGGCGGTATTTCTTCAAAATCGCTCAGCCCTACCATACAGTATACTGCACTATACAATAATCTTCTTTTGTTCCCCTAGGTTGAACATGGATGGAAGAGTATGTGCAAACTGTCAATTGCTAAAATGATGCTATTTCTATTCCTGATTGTTTGTTTAATTCTTGCAGTCTTTGTGTTTAGCTATACATTGTACCTCAAATTAAATGGCTTTTTTATAATTCAGTGTTCAACGCCCCCCTGATGTCTAGGCAAAGTCACGTGACTGGATCACAGGACACATTTGGAATGATTCAACACATCAGTTGAATGTTGTTTCTTCAGCCAGATTTTTCTGTATAGGGCTTCTACACTATGTTCCAAATTATTATGCAAATTATATTTTTCTCTGATTTTCCTAAGTGGTTGGTGCAAATGACAGTCAGTCTAATAAAAGTCATCACCCGTTAGAGCATACATCGAATTTTATTGAAGAAACCTCCCAATGATAACAGTATAATCTCCAAAATGGAAAAAAACTCAGAATGCACTGTTCCAAATTATTAGGCCCAGTAGAATTTCTAAACATTTGATCTGTTTTAAAGAACTGAAATGCTCATTTGTGGAATTTGCAGCATTAGGAGGTCACATTCACTGAACAAAAAAGCTACTCAACTCCAAAACATCCTAACAGGCCAAGTTACATGGTAACATAGGACCCTTCTTTGATATCACCTTCACAATTCTTGCATCCATTGATCTTGTGAGTTTTTGGAGAGTTTCTGCTTGTATTTCTTTGCATGAAGTCAGAATAGCCTCCCAGAGTTGTGGTTTTGATGTGAACTGCCTCCCACCCTCATAGATCTTTTGCTTGATGATACTCCAAAGGTTCTCTATAGGGTTGAGGTCAGGGGATTTATCTCCTTCTATGCCCATAGCAGCCAATGACTCAGAGATCTTCTTTGCAGCATGAGATGGTGCATTGTCATGAATGAAGATGATTTTGCTCCTGAAGACACGTTTCTGCTTTTTATACCATGGAAGAAGGTTGTCAGTGAGAAACACTATATACTTTGCAGACATCATTTTCACACCTTCAGGAACCTTAAAGGGCCCTATCAGCTGTTTCCCATGATTACAGCCCAAATCATGACTCCTCCACCTCCTTGCTAACATAGCAGCCTTGTTGGGACATCGTGACCATCCACCAACCATCCACTACTCCATCCATCTGGACCATCCAGGGTTGCTCAACACTCATCAGTAAACAAGACTGTTTGAAAATTAGTCTTCATGTATGTCTGGGCCCATTGCAACAGTTTCTGCTTGTGAGCACTGTTTAGGGGTGGCCGAATAGTAGGTTTATGCACCACAGCAAGCCTTAGAAGGATCCTACACCTTGAGGTTCGAGTACCTCCAGAGGCACCAGCAGCTTCAAATATCTGTTTGCTGGCTTTTTAGCAGCTGCTCTCTTAATCCGATGAACTTGCCTGGCAGAAACCTTCCTCATTCTGCCTTTATCAGCACAAACACGTCTGTGCTCAGAATCAGCCACAAATCTCTTAACAGTACGATGATCACGCTTAACTTATCGGGAAATATCTAATGTTTTCATCCCTTGACCAAGATATTGCACTATTTGATGCTTTTCTACAGCAGAGACATCCTTTTTCTTTCCCATATTACTTGAAAACTCTGGCCTGCTTAATAGTGTGGAACATCCAGTTTTCCTTTTATTAGGCTCACATGCCAAAGTAATTATCACAGGTATCTGAGATTGATTTCAGTTATCCAAAGAACCCTGAGACACAATACCATCAATGGGTTTCATTTACAAAAAAAACAAAAAACGCTATGACACTTAAAACCGATTTGCATAATAATTTGGAACATAGTGTAAGGTATCATTCTGATCCAGGACACACAATCCACTTAGACCTGGAACACGCGGTCAGATATTTCCATCCAAGCTCGGACGGGAATACCTCTCCTGTCCTGGGAGCGGCTCACTGGGGCTGAACTCCGCAGCTCTCCGGAGCTGCGTAACTCAGCCCGCCTCGGCTGCGGCTGTCAGGGACTAAACTACGAGCGTCAGGTAATCTGGCGCTTGCAGTTTAGTCTCTAAGGCCGGCGTCACACTAGCAAGTTTGATGCGAGTTAGTCGCACGACTTACTCGCATCAACACCCGGCACGGCCGCCCGCTCTCGGACCAGAGTGCGCAGCTGCATGTATTTCTATGCCGCCGCGCACTCTGGTCCGAGAGCGGGCGGCCGTGCCGGGTGTTGATGCGAGTAAGTCGTGCGACTAACTCGCATCAAACTCGCTAGTGTGACGCCGGCCTTATAGCAATGGTCAGGCCAGAGCTGCGCTTTGCAGCTCAGATGAGCTGCGGAGTTCAGCCCCAGTGGCCAGAACAGGTATTTGTGTAGCCCTGGTACACAATACCAGGAGGATGAGTGGAGAGGTAACAGTTAAGGTCTCTTCATGACATCATGTACACTTCTGACACACCCAGCAGGGTGTGGGAGGGAGTGATTTTCTAGTCAGTCAGTTTCCTGTCCTTAGACAGAGTAGACGTGTCCAGTTTAAGTCTGTCAGCAGTTCAGAACGTGGAGGCTGGTACAGGTGGTCTAATTCACCTTAGCCTAGTCAGAGCTGTGCCCCACTGGAAGAAAGACTGAACTATCTATTAAGAGTCGAGCAAATCGAAGGGCAAAGTGGAAGGAAGATTATTGGAAAAGTGCGTTTGGCTTGGAAAAGTCCTGCACATTGCTACCGGTCACTGGGGACCGAAGGATCACTATTAGCTACAAGCATAGTGAAGAGAAAACCAGAGATTTACCGGACCCTAGGTCGCGGCAAACAAGCCCCTTATAGTCAGTACGTAGCTGGGGTCAGGGGAAGTGAAGACTTTGAGTCTCTGCAGGACAAAAGAAGAATTCAGCTCCCTCACAGAAAGGCTCCTGACACAAACCTGACTGGGAAGTACAGCTATAGATTAGCTGGAGTTATTGAGAGAACTACGCTGCAAGCTGGTTGTACTCATCATTGTATTGAAAGTAAAGGAGGCCCCTAACTTGCTTAGCTGTTGCCTCAAAGCTCATCCTCCACCAACCCCATCAGCCTCCCTGGGACCTGCTTGAACATCTTACAAGTAAAGGTATGGAAAGACGCTGACCGTGTGAGACTGAGTTATTATTGCATGCCTGCACAATCTCTACCTAACTACCGACCTGAGGGAAGAGTCCCACCTGTAGGGACCCGACATCTAGCTGCCTCACCATCCCCTCAGAGATCTACAGCAGCGCTGGTACTAATTACCAGAATACTACAGGTGGCGTCACGAACTGTATATAAACCTATCCCCTGTAAATACATCCCCAACATACGCCAGACCGCCAGGGCCACAGACCGAGCCACAGCTACCTGTGACAATCCCCATAGACTTCTACGGGCTCGGCTCTGAGTACCCCATTGCCCTGGTAACCCACAATTGTGGTGGCGGGTCGACACAAAAACTTGGCGTCACGAACAGGATCCGAAACTTGCAGCATTGCGAGCCCTGTGTGCCTGTGGAGTGTTTTGGCGAAAAAGACTGTTGCTGTTGTTTGGCGCCAAATACCGCCATATTTGCCGCCAGATTCGCGCCCTAAGGCGTTGGAGAAGAAGGTGGGCGTACCTGAAAGAGCGCGCAGAGTCTTGGACACGCCCCCGGCTCTGACTCAGCGGCAGGTCCTGCAACAGGAAGTAAACGCTCTGACATCAGAGCGCCTGCGACGAAGGTCCTGTTCCCACTGCGGTGCCTGTGAAGTAGCAGCATCTGAAACCGGTAGGCTCCGTTTAACCAAGGGGGCGCTAAGATGTCACAACAACCGGCTGACAGTGCGGCCCCGGCCGGAGTCCCCAATCCCGCACCGTCTGGTATTGTAGCGCCAGATGGGGGCGCAGGCCCTGCACCCAGTCCGGTAGTCCCGATCATGCCACTAACGCTCCCATATATGCCTGGGGCGAAATGGCTTCCCCAATACAGCGGTGAGCCAGGCACATTAGCAGGCTTCAAGCGGAAGTTATGCAGCATCCTAGAAATGTACTCCATGCCTGAGAGACAAAAAGCTGCTGTGCTAATAGGGCAGCTAACTGGCGCTGCTGAGAGGGAAGTGGAGACCTGGGATACCGTTGATCAGGAGTCGGTACCTGCGATCTTCCTGAAGCTACATGCCATATTTGAAGACCGCACAGAAACGGATCTCCGGATGGCCTTCTATCACTGTTCACAACAGCCAGGTGACAGCATCCGGGACTATGCTTGCCGACTACAGGGAGCCCTGAGAGCCCTCAAGCAAATTAACAATTTAAATGCTATCGACGAGAATAGAATGTTGAAAGAACAATTTATACAGGGATTGAGATCCCCAGAGGAACGCAGAACTGTGAATTGGTGGTCCTTAGATCATCCTGATGCTACCTTTGATGCCCTAAAAGACATGGCAATAAAAGGGCTGCGGCCCCTGGGCAAACCTGAGGTGGCCACCCAACATCATCAGGGTGAAGTCACTCTGGAACCGGCAGTAACCCCCTGTTCCCCGCTAGTGGCAGAAACCAAAACGCAGGTGACACCTCCTAGTGAATTGGACTGTCTGCGCTCAGAGGTGCGCCAGCTGACTAAAAATCTGGCCGCTGTGATGAGTGCCCTGCAGCTGCGGAAAGAGGAGGAAGGAAAGATCTTGTTAGCTGACTGCCCAGAGGACGTTCCGTGGATGCACCGGAGAAGAAAGAAGACGTCGCCCCCCCGGAGGAGGACAACGCCACCCCCAGGAGCAACCTCTGATCAACACCCTTCTCGTCGAGAGATCATCTGTTACCGCTGCAACCGGAAAGGTCATCTGTCTACACAGTGTCCTTTAAACGGGCAGAACCTGGGTCCAAGGGCCAACACCCAGGAGAATACCCGTCAGGCCCCCTAGACTGGAACCGCAGGTATGTGGGCGGGCGACCCTACCTGTCTATTATTCTAGATGGTATTGCTGTTCCAGCATTGTTAGACACTGGGTCGCAGGTGACCCTAATACCTGATGCTCTATATACCAAGTACTGGTCAATGGACAGTCTTAAACCTCCGAGCCTTGACTTTACTGTGTATGCTTCGAATGGTCTTCCTGTAGAAGTACTCGGAACAAAATGTGTAGATGTAAAGGTGGGCAGAGAGGAGTTGAAAGACCAAGGGCTTCTGGTAGTAAAGACTGTAAATGAGGAGAACGGTTTAAATATCATTTTGGGTACTAACATTATCGGTAATTGTTTGGGAGAAGTTGTGTTCTTGCTCCAACAGCTCGCTGAGATTGCCCGACCAAGGCAGAGAGGAGTAATCCAAAGAGAGATCCGGGCCCTGGTGTGTCAGCAGCAAGCGAAGCTTACCGACGGCGAAATTGGTAATGTACGGGTCACTGACTCAGATCCTATTGTGATACCCCCAATGAGTGAAATGATCATTTGGTGCAGGGCAGCCATAGGTCTGAGAGGACAGAATTACCAAGCTGTAGTAGAACCCCACCATTCAGAACATAGACCTACACTTATGACTGCTAGAGGAGTAGTAGAGGTGGTGAATGGAAGAGTACCGGTACGGCTTCTCAATTGGGGAGATGATGAGGTAAATTTACCCCGTTATGCAACCATTGCTAAACTTCATGCTGTTGATAATAATTCTATTCTCCCGGCTGAGTCCTTAGACTCCTGTCAAATAGAGGAGGACAATGACCCAGCAACCCAGGTGGCGGAATGGTGTCAGCAACTCCATGTTGGGACGGACAACACTAACGCTCACCAGAAGCAAGGGGTATTACGGGTGGTGCAAGAGTACGCCCAAGTGTTTAGCAAAAATCCACTTGATTTTGGGACAATTAAGGGAGTACAACATCATATCCCTACTGGCAGTCATCCTCCCATCAAAGAGCGGTATAGGCCCATACCTCCAGCTCATTATCAGAAAGCTAAAGAAATGTTGAATGATATGAAGAAAGCTGGGGTGATAAGGGATAGTTGTAGCCCCTGGGCAGCACCTCTAGTTCTGGTTAAAAAGAAAGATGGTAGTATGAGAATGTGTGTGGATTACAGGCAGGTGAACCGCATAACACACAAGGATGCATACCCGTTACCACGTATAGAGGAATCATTAGCTGCTCTGAAAACGGCTAACTACTTTTCTACCCTCGATCTGACTAGTGGTTACTGGCAAGTGGCTGTGGCTGAGGAGGATCGTGAGAAAACGGCTTTCACCACCCCAATGGGGCTCTGTGAGTTCGACAGAATGCCGTTTGGGCTCAGTAGTGCCCCAGGAACATTTCAGAGAGTGATGGAAAACTGTCTGGGACATCTCAATTTGAAACCGTGCTGCTATACCTAGACGACGTCATCGTGTATTCCAAGACTTATGAGGACCATCTGAAGCACCTGGCAGAAGTATTCGAGTCCCTGTCCAGGTACGGGATGAAATTAAAACCCTCAAAATGCCATCTACTCAAACAGAAGGTACAATACTTGGGGCACATCGTCAGTTCGGAAGGAGTAGCGCCGGACCCAGAGAAAGTCACTGCCATCCAGAAGTGGCCGGAGCCGAAGAACCTTAAGGAAGTGCGACAGTTCCTGGGACTAACGGGTTACTACAGGAGATTCGTGAAAGATTACACGAAGAAGGCAGCTCCTTTACAGGACCTCCTGGTAGGACAATCCTTAAAGAGCAGAAACCCTCCCTTTAATTGGGGTAAAGAACAGGCTGAAGCATTCCAAAAGATGAAAGAGATCCTGACAGGTGATGAGATCTTAACCTATCCTGATTACAGCCAACCGTTCCTGTTGTACACCGACGCCAGTAATGAAGGGCTGGGAGCAGTTCTCAGTCAGAAGCAGAATGGCCAAGAAAAAGTCATCGCTTATGCTAGCAGAAAACTCAGGCCAACGGAGAGGAATCCGGAAAATTATAGCAGCTTCAAGCTAGAGTTTCTGGCGCTGGTCTGGGCCATTACTGAAAGATTTAAGCACTATCTGGCCTCCAATAAGTTCACGGCGTACACAGACAACAACCCGTTAACGCACCTGGAAACCGCCAAGCTGGGTGCCATGGAGCAGCGATGGATGGCCCGGTTGTCCAATTACCAGTTTACTATCAAGTACCGGGCAGGTCGAAAGAATGCTAATGCTGATGCGTTGTCCCGAATGCCGCATGACTCTGATACGGAAGAAGAATCGGACGACCTGGAAGAAATTGAGCTACCTGCGTTCCATCGAAATGGGGTAGTCCACGAGCATCGAGTCCACAGAAAGCAGAATGGTGCAACATTAAATCCTTTACCCCATCACAGTTGGAAAGAGACTCAGGACAGTGATCCAGTGGTCAGCCGCATCAAGGAGTTGTTAAAACAGGAAGGCTCCTCTTTGGAAAAGGAAGCACCTATGTCAGCCAAGCTCCTGTGGAACGAGAAAAGCAGGTTGTTCCTATACCGTGAGAAGTTGTGCAGGAGATACGTCAACCCCAGAACCCATGAGATGGTCTGGCAAATCGTGGTCCCCAAGGCAGACGTCCCAATGGTGTTGGAAGCATACCACGATCAAGCAGGACACTTTGGCTGGAGAAAGCTGGAGACCCTGTTGAGATGCCGGTTCTATTGGGTAGGGATGCGCAGCTCCATCGAGAGGTGGTGTCGGAACTGTGGACCCTGTGGTCTCAGAAGAAAGGACTACGGTAGTCAGAAGGCACCCCTGCAACCTATCCGGACGACTCGTCCCCTGGAGATTGTGGCCCTGGACCACGTCAAACTGTCGCCGAGTAGATCTGGATACTCATACGCCTTGACCATGGTGGACCATTACTCCAGATTTCTGGTGGTTGTTCCAGTGAAAGACCAGACCGCAGTGACGGCCGCGAAGACCTTTCAAGCAAGCTTTTGTAGACCGCATGGGTATCCGGATCAAGTCTTAACCGATCAGGGACCTGCTTTTGAAGCCGATTTATTCAAGGAATTCTGTCATATGTACGGGTGCAAGAAAATAAGAACAACACCATATCACCCTCAAACCAACGGTCTTTGTGAAAAGATGAACCATATTGTCCTTGACTTGTTGAGATCCATACCGTTGGAAGACAGGAATCGATGGCCGGATTTACTACCTGATTTGGTTGATTTGTATAATCATATACCTGTAAGCTCAACTAACTGCACTCCAGCTTATCTTATGCGAGCAAGGCCCGGAAAACTACCAATGGATTTAGAACTTGGAGTGGTAGAACCGGAGGCAGACGACGCTGTTGAAAACTGGGACGTCAATCGGCAAGAGCAATACAGAAGAGTACAAATCTGTGTGGAGGAAAGTCTCAATAAGGCACGGGAGAAACAGGAAGATGTTTACAACCGAAATGCTCCTGCCAAGCCTTTGATGCCTGGAGAGGTAGTATTAAAAAGAAAAAGGAAGATGCACAAATTGGATAATCAGTGGGAGCAAGAACCCTACGTCATACAAGATTCTAAATATGACAACAGAAAAGTTTGTGTCGTCAGTAAAGACGGAGGAAGAACAACAACCACTGTGTCCAGAGATCATTTGAAGTTGTGTCCAGAACACTTAAAGCGTTGTGAAAAGAACCCTGTCCTCAATCAAGGAGAAAGAAAGGAAGAGGTCCTACACACAGATCTGGGAGATTTTCCTGCGGATTGGCCCCGACTGGGAGATGCTGTGATAATTCCAGTGTTGCAGTTTTATCAGCCACAAGAGGAAGTTTTACCTCCAGTTGTGCCTGTGGTGCCAGTTGAGCCCGCTCAGGAGTTACCCATCCCAGCAACACCTCAACCTGTGGAACCTCAAGATGGATCATCTGAAGCAGCGCCCCATACTATGGGATCTCCTGGTGAAGCTGACTCACACCGCCCAGCCATCAGTACGCTTGCCAGATCCATAGAAAGATTAAGGCAGTTCTATAGTTTGCCGTTACGCAGTGCAGACAGATCGCAACTTGATATACCTGAAACTACACCACGTAGATCAGAGAGAATCACAAAAGGGAAATTACCCATTAGATATCAGCAGGAGTTATAACGAATTCTTGTGAATATATTGTGAAAAGTCTATATATAAATGTGTTTTCCCTATTATGTCTTTGTCTTACAATGGACTCAGAGGCTGAGGACTGAGCCAGCCCAAAAACTGTATCCTGTAAATAGTTGCACTTTGTGCCTTTTTAATGGTTTCACATGAAACCTTGACTTACCTCTGAACCAAAAACCCGTGTGGTGTGGCACTGAGTGAGGTCTGCATTTGGATGTCCTGCAGCCCACCCAGGACCTACGTTGAAGGTTTGGTGCGGGTCCTTCACAAGTATACTGTATATTTATTGAATGCTATTTAATACTTGTATTTTTCTATAATGTTTGCAACGTTCAAGATATCCTCACCTCCCGGATGGGACGAACCAATGTTTAATTGTTTAATGTTTTCTTGCATAAACAAAATGTCTCTTTTATATTTTACAGCCCGGGAGTGCTGTCGTTTACCATGGGGGAATGTGTAGCCCTGGTACACAATACCAGGAGGATGAGTGGAGAGGTAACAGTTAAGGTCTCTTCATGACATCATGTACACTTCTGACACACCCAGCAGGGGTGTGGGAGGGAGTGATTTTCTAGTCAGTCAGTTTCCTGTCCTTAGACAGAGTAGACGTGTCCAGTTTAAGTCTGTCAGCAGTTCAGAACGTGGAGGCTGGTACAGGTGGTCTAATTCACCTTAGCCTAGTCAGAGCTGTGCCCCACTGGAAGAAAGACTGAACTATCTATTAAGAGTCGAGCAAATCGAAGGGCAAAGTGGAAGGAAGATTATTGGAAAAGTGCGTTTGGCTTGGAAAAGTCCTGCACATTGCTACCGGTCACTGGGGACCGAAGGATCACTATTAGCTACAAGCATAGTGAAGAGAAAACCAGAGATTTACCGGACCCTAGGTCGCGGCAAACAAGCCCCTTATAGTCAGTTCGTAGCTGGGGTCAGGGGAAGTGAAGACTTTGAGTCTCTGCAGGACAAAAGAAGAATTCAGCTCCCTCACAGAAAGGCTCCTGACACAAACCTGACTGGGAAGTACAGCTATAGATTAGCTGGAGTTATTGAGAGAACTACGCTGCAAGCTGGTTGTACTCATCATTGTATTGAAAGTAAAGGAGGCCCCTAACTTGCTTAGCTGTTGCCTCAAAGCTCATCCTCCACCAACCCCATCAGCCTCCCTGGGACCTGCTTGAACATCTTACAAGTAAAGGTATGGAAAGACGCTGACCGTGTGAGACTGAGTTATTATTGCATGCCTGCACAATCTCTACCTAACTACCGACCTGAGGGAAGAGTCCCACCTGTAGGGGACCCGACATCTAGCTGCCTCACCATCCCCTCAGAGATCTACAGCAGCGCTGGTACTAATTACCAGAATACTACAGGTGGCGTCACGAACTGTATATAAACCTATCCCCTGTAAATACATCCCCAACATACGCCAGACCGCCAGGGCCACAGACCGAGCCACAGCTACCTGTGACAATCCCCATAGACTTCTACGGGCTCGGCTCTGAGTACCCCATTGCCCTGGTAACCCACAATTGTGGTGGCGGGTCGACACATATTACCATCCGAGATTGACGGAACTCGGAAGGGAATGACTGTGTGTTCCAGGCCTTAAAAAATGTAAAAAGTACTGGGCTTAGTTATATATGAGTGATGTAATGACAGTAATGCTGGACTCTCATGGACACAACCTACATAATGAAAAAAAAAAATATGTGTAACCCTTTCTGTAATGCTGGACAGTAATGCTGGACTCTCATGGACACAATCTACATAATGAAAAAAAAAATGTATGTAACCCTTTCTGTAATGCTGGACTCTCATGGACACAACCTACATAATGAAAAAAAAAATGTATGTAACCCTTTCTGTAATGCTGGACAGTAATGCTGGACTCTCATGGACACAACCTACATAATGAAAAAAAATGTATGTAAACCTTTCTGTAATGCTGGACTCTCATGGACACAACCTGCATAATGAAAAAAAAATGTGTAACCCTTTCTGTAATGCTGGACAGTAATGCTGGACTCTCATGGACACAACCTACATAATGGAAAAAAAAATGTATGTAACCCTTTCTGTAATGCTGGACAGTAATGCTGGACTCTCATGGACACAACCTATATAATGAAACAAAAAATGTATGTAACCCTTTCTGTAATGCTGGACTCTCATGGACACAACCTACATAATGAAAAAAAAATGTATGTAACCCTTTCTGTAATGCTGGACAGTAATGCTGGACTCTCATGGACACAACCTACATAATGAAAAAAAAAAATGTATGTAACCCTTTCTGTAATGCTGGACTCTCATGGACACAACCTACATAATAAAAAAAATGTATGTAACCCTTTCTGTAATGCTGGACTCTCATGGACACAACCTACATAATGAAAAAAAAATGTTAGGTAAATATGCGGCAAATGTTAGGTAAGTATGAGGGTTCTTGATCCTTGTGGGCCAGTCCGCCCCATTCAAGTCAATGGGGAGGGGTGCCCACTTTGGGAGGTCATAGCTCCGTTATTAGGTTTCAAAGTGGGCTGACCCCTAAAATGCACCCTCTTGGCTGCCCTGGGGGGGGTCTGTCTCCACCTGCCGTGGGCCAATCGACCCCAAATTGTTTGATGATGTAGGGGAGATACTGGGGTACATCTCCAAAAAGTTTGTGGTCGATTGGCCCATGGGGGGTGGAGCCAGACCCCCCCAGGAGGCAGCCAAGAGGGTGCATTTTAGAGGTTGGCCCATTTTGAACCCTAATAACTTTGCGGAAAATGCTGACGTTCTGTCGCCTAAAAGGGGTCCCCCCTAGTCAATGTGAAGAACGGCACATGGAGGCCCGGGGGGTCACAGCTTGTGATCCCACCGCTGCCACCAATGTGACGATAAACAACGACGACTGCTGCCGCCCGACCCAATGTGTCAAGAATAATCTGCAGGTATTTATAATTATCCCACTTCCAGTTCCACTTAGGAACTTGCAGCTCTCTGGCGCCCCTTTTAACCTCAGGTCAGTCAAGGAACAGGCACCTGGGATAATTGGTCGCCTGACGGGCCGTTTGAATGTGTGCTGGCTATTAGGCACGCTGCATTGAGGGAATTATAATTACTCCTGGCCGCGGCCAGGCAATACACTTATAAAACCCGCTCCGTCACTGCCAACACCACCCAAAAGATCAACACTTTACACAATCTAGCTGCCACCAGCTACGATTCTCTTAATGAACAACTTATTAAGAGGGTCCGTAGCAACCCCGAATTAGTAGCGTAGTTACTTCAGGCACGTGCTAATTCATTTTAGAGCAGGAGAACCAAACTAATAATTTTATATGTTTATTCATAAAATGCAGGCAGTGTTTATACAGTATAAAAAGATATGTAACAAGCTGAGAATACAATTATGTACAATGCAATTAAAATAAAAACAGGGTTTAAGGTGAAAAACTCACATGGTACTTAGATCATTGCAGGCAAGACAGGCTGGGGGATGGGTGACACGTCACAATGCATCACAGATGTGCTCTACATCTGGTGTCCAGGACAGGTTGTCAGGCTGGAGGAGCTATCAACATGACAGTTGGCATTGAAGGGGAGCTTGCGGTCGCGGCCTCTAACCTCCGAAACCGCGAGTCGCAGCCAGGTGAAGCGGGTCCTGGCATCTGGGGAATTCCCTTAGTTTTCACCCTCCAGAATGGCTAGCGGCTGTGAGCTTAGGCTGCGGAGCTATCCAGCAAAAAGACGGAAACATCGGCCATTTTGACATTGTGTGGGGGGTATAAAACGTCTTTCCCCACGCGTGTGATATGTCAATCACATGGAGAATTTTGCCGGAAAAACAATGGCGTGTTTTTTTTCTGCCTAGCCTTGGTCGTTTTCCATTTATTGCAGCGCAAGCACCCCGATTCCATAAAAAAGGCGTTTCCCTATAACTGGCTAACAGCCCGCACATTTAGATAGGCAGTTAGCCAGTTCTCGACTCCCCTGCTTTACATTGCCACTAGAACTGGCTAACGGTGTTTACTTATAGGTGGGTCTTTGGCCAGTTCTGGACTCCCGTCTTCTGGGTTAAGGGGGTCCGCTTTAGCGTGGAAAAAAAGCCTGGGGACAGGTTGTCAGAGGCTGTCGGAGCCTGGGGGCAGCTTGTCAGAGGCTGGAGGAGCTCTCAACACGACAGTTGGCATTGAAGGGGAGCTCGCGGTCGCGGCCTCCTCTCTCCGATACCGCGAGTCGCAGCCAGGTGAAGCAGGTTCTGGCATCTGGGGAATTCCCTTGGTTTTCACCCGCCAAAACGGCTAGCGGCTGTGAGCTTAGGCTGCGGAGCTATCCAGCGTCAAGACGGAAACGTCGGCCATTTTGACATTGTGTGTGGGGGGTATAAAACGTCTTTCCCCACGCGTGTGATACGTCAGTCGTATGGAGAATTTCACCGGAAAAACAACGGCGTGCTTTTTTTCTGCCTAGCCTTGGTCGTTTTCCATTTATTGCAGCATAAGCACCCCCGGTTCCATAAAAATGGTGGTTCTCTATAACTGGCTAACAGCCCGCACATTCAGGGGGTCTGCTTTAGCGTGGAAAGAAAGCCTGGGTGCAGTTGTCAGACGGTAGCCACCTACCCCTATTTTTTGGTGATTTTTGGACCAGTAGAAAAGGTACCGCTATAAACAGTGCAGGACGAAGCTAGCGGTTCCGGTTCTACTGGTCCAAAAATCACCAAAAATAGGGGTAGGTGGCCACAGTGGTGTGTCATAAGGATACCAAATTTGGGGCACATTGGCCAACAGGGGGCGGAGCTATTAAATGCCAAAGTGGGCCAGTCCGCCCCATTCAAGTCAATGGGGATGGGTGCCTACTTTTTGGGGGGCAAGCTTGCCCCCTTTTGGGCAGATCACCCTAAAACTTTTCTTGCATCTTAGCTATACCCCACAACAATGTTGAGTGTGTTCGAATTCTTTAAAAAATGGCATATTGGGGACACTGGGGGGGGGGGCCGGGTGCTGTGAGGCCGGGAAACAGTTCAGGCCTGGATGCATGGACAAGGGGGAGGGGCGGCAGGAACTGTGTGACGCGCACGGACGCTTGTCACTCATTCCCTGGCCGTCTGCGTGTGGGGGGGGCGGGACCAGTGTTTGGGGGGCCGGTCCCCGCCTTGGATGCATGGTACAAGGGAGGAGGGGGGGCAGGGGGGCGTGTGATAGCAGGATGCTTGTCACTCATCCCCTGCCCTCTGCTGGGGGCGGGGGGCGGGGCCCTGTGTTGGGAGGCCGGGTCCTGCCCGGGTGCATGGACAAGGAGGAGGGGGAGGCGGGACTGTGTGAAACCCGCATGGGGGCTTTTCACCATCCCCTGCCGTCTCTTGTGGCCGGGGCGGGCCGGGGGGCTGGGAGCCGGGTGCCTGCCCGGAAAGCATGGTACAAGGGGGGGGGGCGGGCAACTGTTGAAAGCAGCACAGGCTTTTTCACTCATCCCCTGGCCGCTGCTGTGTGGCGACGGCGGGGCCCGGGTGCTGGGGGCCGGGTGCCTGGCCCGGTATGGTACAAGGGGGGGAGGGGCAGGCAGGAGCTTGTGACGCAGCACGGGACCTTGTCAATCATCCCCTGCAGTCGCGTGTGGCCGGGGGGGGGCCCGTGTACTGGGGGGCCGGTGCCTGGGCCTGATGCATGGACAAGGGGAGGGGGGGGGGCT
>JARQOD010007900.1:0-37672 GCA_033576555.1 Oophaga sylvatica
GAAGGCCCCCACAAGTGCAGGACAAAATGCAAAAATATAGCAAAAACACAAAATAAGAAATTGTCTTATCTGATAGCAGGAGATGCAGACACGCCACAGCAGGCTACAAGGGAAACTGGAAAGAAGGATTCAGACCAGAACAATTGATCACCGGCAACCCTGATGGGAAAATGACTCCCTTATATAAGACCAATCAGTAACACCTGATTCCCAGTCCTCACAATCCTCACTAGTACCGCTTGTAACCACCAGAGGGAGCCTCTGCTCAGAACTCATCTCAAACCCATTCACAACAGGGATCCATCCGAAACCCATTGGCCGAAAGGATGATCCCCAGAAAGGAAAGCTCCTGGACACAAAACAAACATTTCTCGGGTTTAGCAAACAGAGAATTACCCTGTAACCTGTGAAGAATAGCACGTAGATGACCAATGTGGGATTCCTTGTCAGGCGAGAAAACAAGGATATCATCCAAGTATACAACCATAAAATGCCCGATAAAATCAGAGAAAACATCATTTATGAAGTTCTGAAATACAGCGGGCGCGTTCGTGAGACCAAAGGGCATGACCAAATTTTCAAACAGACCTTCAGAGGTGAGAAATGCCGTTTTCCACTCATCCCCTTCCTGAATACGGATAAGGTTATATGCTCCCCTGAGATCAAGTTTGGAAAACCACTTAGCCCCAGACACTTGGTTATAAAGATCAGGAATGAGTGGGAGAGGGTAGGTATTTCTCACCGTAATTTTATTTAGTTCTCGGAAATCGAGGCACGGGCGTAAACCACCATCTTTTTTCTTAACAAAAAAGAATCCCGTGGCCACAGGTGAGACAGAGGGATGGATGTGACCTTTGCGTAGGCTATCAGAGATATAGTTTTTCATAGCAGTACGTTCCGGGCCAGAAAGATTGTACAAACGGTCTTTGGGCAATTTAGAACCAGGAATAAGATTAATGGCACAATCATAAGGACGGTGGGGTGACAAAACCTCAGCCTCTTTTTCGGAGAACACGTCCCCAAAGTCTGTTCCCTAATCCTTGTTCTGAGCATACGTTTCGTGCTTCCAACATAATTTAATTGACAGGAGGTACATTCAATTATGTAGACTACATTTTTGCTGTTACAGTTTATAAAAGTTTTAATGACTATTATCAGTAGAGTCACTGAAACTAAAACTTTTTTAGTATGTTTGCACATTTTACGAGATTTGATGCCACATTTGTGGAATCCTTTAGTGCTCAGCCAATTAGTAGTCTGAGTTGAAGATGTTTTCAAAAACTGGGTGAGAGACTCTGTCCTATTGATGGTGCTCATCTGGAAACTATCCTTAAACCCTGTGTTATGATCTTATTGATATCTGAGTCTTCTGTTAGTATAGATAAATTATTTGTATGATTCTTTTAATGGCAGCAATTGACTGCTATACTGAAGAACTAAAGTAACAGGATTTTTATCATCACTTTGTGTTTTCTGTCTGGCTTTAGAACGCGGTTTCTGGGCTACAATTTTTTCAGCTCTGTGCAAATTCCATTGGCTGTAACCCCTTGATGTTAGACGTGATTTAATATTGTGAATTTTATTTTCATAAGCTTTTGCTGTACTGCAATTTTGCCTAGCTCGCGTCATCTCTCCTATGGGTACACTTTTAATTGTATGTTTAGGATGATGGCTATTTGCATGCAATATAGTGTTTCCTGCTGTATCCTTTCTGAATGTTTGTGTCAACACTGGTGTTCCCGCAATACCCTGCAAATTTAGGTCCCAAAAAATCTATGCATGAGATTTTGTGTAAAGTTAGAAATTTTAAGTTTAGAGGGTTTCAATTTAAATAAAAATTAAGATCTTGTACGGCAGATGCATCTGAATTCCAAACAATTATGATGTCGTCTATGTATCTACCGTATCAATTAATACAGTCTCTAAATGGATTGTCCACAGTGTAAATATACAGTTCCTCCCACCAACTCATTACTAAATTTGCAAGTGAAGGGGAGTATTTTGCCCCCATAGAAACACCACCAATTTGCATGTAGTATTGCTGATTAAAGCAGAAATAGTTATTTGATATTAGCAAGCTGGTGACTTCTAAAATACTTGATTGAAAATCAGGTGAGAAATTACTGTACTTACAGAGATGAAACTGCAAAGCATATAGCGCCACTTGATGAGGGATGGATGTGTACAATGAGACAACATCAGTTGTAATCCAGGAAAAATTGTCATTCCATATGAAATTCTCCATTGCAAGCAGCACATCTGTGCTGTCTTTGATGTAACCTGGTATTCTCTGGACAAGGGGTTGAAGCAAAAGATCAAGCCATTCACCCAATTTTTCCCCTACAGACCCAATGCCAGAGACTATGGGTCTCACGGGGGGGAGGATGCATTTTTTGTGTGTTTTCGGCAATGCATAGAGTGTGGGAGTGACTGGATTAGAAATCTTGAGATAGTCTCTTTACTTTGTGCTGAAATAACCTAGATTAAATCCCTCATCAATGACATTGTGGATGCGATCTTTGATTCTAGCCAAAGGATTAGTATGCACAACTTTGTAAGTAGTCTGATCAAAAAGCATGTTCTCTACCCAGGCAACATAATCTGTTTTGTTCATTCCAACTATAGAGCCACCCTTGTCTGAATTTTTTATGACTAAAGAGTCATTGTTTTTTAATTGTTACAAAGCTGATATAAGGGTGGGTTTCAAATTGCCATGAGGAAAACTCTTATGGAGGTTGTCAGATAAATTTCTAAGCTCACCTTCAATGATATTTTGAAACCTATCCATAACTGGTCTTCTCGCTTGTGCTGGGTAGTAATAAGGATTAGGAACATGCATCTTGATTTTAGAAGAATGAGTATTGTCATCTGTGTGTTTGTGCTGTAATTCATCTAAACACATTATCGAAAGTTGTTCCAAAAAACCAAACTCTCTGAAAATATTCTTAGGAATATCATTACCAATATTACCTTCATCAGTGGCATCCTGAAAATGCAATTTCAAAGTGATGTTCCTGACAAATCTATTAATATCACAAATAGTTGAAAACAGATAAAAATTACAACTGGGAACAAACGATAAGCCATAGAATAACAATTCACATTGATCTTTTGTCAAAGTGTTGATAAATAACATCAAAGGCACCTAATGAAGGTTCCGAAGATGATATATCTGCGTGTTTCTGGCTTGAGCGATGTTTTCTTCCTTTCCTTCTGTAGCTTTTCTTGTGTGTGAATAGAACTGTTTGGTTTTTTTGAAGTAAGAGTTTTTTGAACTTTTTGTTGTCTCCATGTCTGAATCAGACATTGCTCCATTAGAGGTTTCTGGATCTGAGGAACTGAATGTGACTTGTCTTTGCATCTGGTGCATGTAGAACTTTGATTTCGGGCATCTTAAAATTGATCTCGGGGATTTGCTTGCATTTTCCCATCTGCCCCATTCGTATACCTGTTCCACAGAATAATCATGCAAGTCACGTTCCAATTTGCGCTTTTTGGTTTCCATGATTTTTTCTTCCGCTTTTGTGATCTTTTCATTGCTTTTTTTTACAAAATTCATCAAAGTGTTCCTTTGTAAGTTTCTGTTGTGTCACCTTTTTCATAGAATCAACATTTTTCTGTATATCTTGTAACATCAACTCTTAATTTCGAATGATTAATGAAATTAATTTCAAAGAACAGTCCGAGAGTATGGTATTCCACTCTTGCACAAATGTATCAGAATATACCGTGCTTGGAATTTTTTTGATTCTTAATCCTCTGGGAATGACATTTCTGTCTTTATAATTTTTCAGAGAACTCAGATTCCACCATAAACTGTTCTCCTTTAACATTAAGTGTAGCAATTCATCCAGCTCAGTATTTGGAGTGGGAGACACATTAACAGTTTCAGCTGCCGACAAAGCAAATAATTTCTCTGCTTTGTTCTGTCTTGTTAAAGACTCCATGGCAAAAAATGCTCAATGGAGAGAATCATATGCTGATACTATAAAATAAATCCTCTTAGAGAAAAGTAAAATTTGGGTGTCACTGGGTGCACGGAAACACATGGATATAGAAATAAAATAAAGTCCAACTCACCAGTATAACATCCCAGGGATCGGAGCACGGAACCGTTGTGTCAGACGTATAACATGGCAAAATGAATACAAAAATCCAGCTCTAAGATAAAGTGAAAAAGTAGATCTTTATTCACTTGATATATCAAGCATAGAGGATTAAAGTATCAGCATAGATAGCAGCAAAAAAAATGCGTTAAACGCGTTTCTGGTGTCGTAGCACCCTTAGTCATGATAACAAACATAATACAATGCAACACTTATATAGTGAACTAAAATAACACACCAGTGAAACAATTACCATAATTAATTAACACAACAAGTGACAGGTGAAAACAGGTAAAATAAAATACAGAAAACATGAAAGAAGGAGCTTCTAAATGTTATCCTGTCAAAAATTATATGACTTACGGTATATGGATGGTATGGTTACAATTGTCAGCATTGACAGCACAAGAAGCGATCACACATGCAGAGCAAAATATTAATCATGAGTATTTCCAACTATTTTTTGTTATATAGGAAATTCAATGGAACAAAACCTAAATATGAACATGCAATAATTATGAACAATAATTTAGAAATGAGCTCCCTCAAATCATTTTAATATATGTACATATATATAACATGTACATAATTGATATCATCTCTCGAAAAAAACAAAACACAGTGTGTTGTGAACGTGTTGGAGGCAACTTTGGAGCTGGGGCTTCCTCCGTTGGTTGCTGAGGGTAATGAACCAATTGCTGAATGGTTGTCAGCTGAGTCTGACTGGCCTGATATAAGTGAGCCTTGCTGGTAATCAATTGTTACTTCCAGGTCTTGGTTGGAATTCAGCTTGCATTCCTGCTATCATTCAGATAAGTGACTTGCTGTTTTTCTTCCTCTGCTTGGATTTTCCTTGCTTGCTTGCTGCCTTGCAGTGGACTTCAGCCGGGTCCCCTTTGGGGGCTTGTGCTGCCTCTGAGCTCATTTAGTATTTGCACTTTTGTTCTGTTCCCGTGTCACTTTTTATTGCTGAATAGCTAGCTGTGTGTTACACCAGAGATCTGATTTAGGTGGTCGAGATCGTGTGATCTCAGGTTTTTTGATAATCAGAAGTGTTGGTATTTTTGTCAGGGTTTTTTGGGTTGCAGACAGAATTCTCTCCTGTACTTTTGTATCTAGACAGATTTGGGCCCCAGCGTTTGCTCATTCTATTTTCTGTCTGTGTTCATATTTTCCTCTTGTCTAACCACCATTACATGTTGGGGGCTTCCTATTTCTTTGGGGGTTCTACTACGGGGCAGTTAGCTTTCATCTTTCTGTCTTTAGGTGTAGCTAACTCTCCGGCTGTGATGAGGCGTCTAGGATCTCCGTAGGTATGCTCCACGGCTACTTCTAGTTGTGCAGTTAGTTTAGGGTTCTGCAACCCAGTAGATTCCAGCCTCTCTGGTGTATTGCTACTTTGGCTATTTTTTGCTAATGTCCTCCTCAGCTACCTAAACATAACAGTATTACCGGCCAAACTGAAAATTCTATGGTACTCAACAGAAGGGAAAAATAGTGAGAAAAAAAAAAGAGTAGTGAGAAAATATTTTTTTTTGTTTGTTACATTTTTTCCCTCTTTCTGGGTGCTGAGGAGGAAGTTTTCTCTGTCCTCAATGGAGATTGTACAGTTGTCAGGTCGTGTCGAGCGGCTCGCCGCTGAAGTTCTGAGTATTGCTACCTATCTCGCTAGGTTGCCTGTGGTGGAACCTAGGATTCCCATGCCAGATTTATTTTTGAGGGATCGGTCTAAATTTCTGAATTTTAAAAATAACTGTAAGTTGTTGTTTGCCTTGAAGCCTAAGTACTCGGGGAGAGCAGCACAGCAGGTTCAAATTGTCATCTCTCTGCTGCGTGGCGACCCTCAGGATTGGGCTTTTTCCCTGACACCTGGGGATCCTGTTTTGAATGATGTTGATGTGTTTTTTTCAGGCTCTGGGGTTATTATACGATGAACCTAATGTTACTGATCAAGCTGAAAAGACCTTGTTGGCATTAAATCAGGGTCGTGAAGCCGCTGAGCTGTACTGTCAGAAATTCCAAAAGTGGGCAGTCCTTACTAAGTGGAATGATGATGCTTTGGCAGCCCTTTTTTGGAAGGGTCTGGCAGAGAATGTAAAGGACGTTATGGTGGGATTCACTGTTCCCTCTGGTCTCAATGATTCTATGTCATTGGCTATTCAAATTGACAGACGTTTGCGTGAGCGCAGAGGTATGCGTGAGATGGGGTTGCCTTGTGAGCCAGCTCCTGAGCCCATGCAGTGTGATAGTGACTTCTGGGCACAGCGTCATGAGTTTCGAAAGCGCAATAGGTTATGTTTCTACTGTGGTGACGCTTCTCATGCTATTTCCATCTGCCCTAAGCGGGAAGATGTTTTGCGCGCTCAGTTGTTTTGGGTAGTGTTCAGACTAAATTTCTGTTGACTGTTACCCTGATTAGCTCCATGTCCACATTTTCGGCTCAGGCTTTTGTTGATTCAGGAGCAGCTATTAACCTGATGGATTTTGACTTTGCCAAACGTTGTGGGTTTCCCATGATACCCCTGTAGAAGTCTATTCCTTTGCTGGGCATTGATTCTACCCCTTTGGCGGAGAACAAAACCCAGTTTTCTACCCAGGTGATAATGCGGGTTGAACCAGACCATCAGGAGAGTTGCAAATTTCTGGTGTTGCATAATTTGCATGACATTATTGTACTGGGTTTCCCTTGGTTACAGACTCATAATCCTGTTTTGGATTGGAAATCTGTGTCTGTGACCAGTTGGGGTTGCCAATGTGTTAATACTGACACTCCTGTTTTTTCTGCCTCTCCCCAGTCTCAGGATGTCCCTGACTTTTTGACTGATTTTTCTGATGTGTTTAGTAAGTCTGCATCTTTACCTCCTCACAGGAGTTATGATTGCGCTATCGAGTTAGTGCCTGGTGGTAAATTTCCTAAGGGTCGGCTTTTAAATTTATCTGTACCTGAACATGATGCTATGCGATCTTATATCAAGGAGTCTTTGGAGAAGGGTCATATCAGACCATCCTCTTCACCCTTGGGCGCCGACTTTTTCTTTGTGGCCAAAAAGGATGGTTCATTGAGACCGTGTATTGACTATCGTCTCCTGAATAAAATCACTCTTAAATATCAATATCCGTTACCCTTGATTTCTGACCTATTTTCCAGAGTGAAAATTGCTAGTTGGTTTACCAAGCTTGACCTCAGGGGGGCGTATAACCTTATTCGTATCAAGCACAGTGATGAATGGAAGATGGCTTTTAGTACCCCAGAGGGGCATTTTGAGTACCTAGTGATGCCTTTTGGGCTCAGTAATGCCCCTTCTGTCTTCCAGTCCTTTATGAATGATATTTTCAGGGATTTCGTGGATAAATTTTTGATCGTTTATTTGGACGATATCTTGATTTTTTCCAACGACTGGGACTCTCATGTGAAACATGTTCGGACTGTATTCCGGATTTTGAGAGAAAATGCACTGTATGTGAAGGGATCAAAATGTCTTTTTGGCGTACATAAGGCTTCATTTCTGGGATTCATTTTATCTCCGTCTGTTATTGAAATGGATCCGGTCAAAGTTCAGGCCATTTGTGATTGAGTTCAACTTACTACATTGAAGGCTCTTCAGAGATTTTTGGGTTTTGCTAATTTTTATCGTAAATTTATTGGTAATTTCTCCGGTATTGTTAAACCATTGACTGATTTGACCAAAAAGGGTTCTGATGTGGTGAATTGGCCTCTTGAGGCAGTTTCTGCGTTTCAGGAATTTAAGCAGAGATTCACTTCTGCTCCTGTTCTACGACAGCCTGATGTTTCTCTACCATTTCAGGTGGAGGTTGATGCTTCTGAGATTGGGGCAGGTGCCGTTTTGTCCCAAAGGGATCCGGAGACCTCTAAGAGTAACCCTTGTGCCTTCTTCTCTCAAAAATTTTCCCCAGCTGAACGTAATTATGACGTGGGAAATCGGGAGTTATTGGCTATGAAGCGGGCCTTTGAAGAGTGGAGACATTGGCTGGAGGGAGCCAGACATCAGGTGGTGGTCCTCACGGACCATAAGAACCTGGTTTATCTCGAATCAACCAAGCGACTTAATCCTAGACAGGCCAGGTGGGCCTTGTTTTTCACACGTTTTAATTTTGTGGTTTCTTTTCTCCCCGGCACTAAGAATGTTAAGGCGGATGCCCTCTCGAGTTTCTTTGCGGATTCTCCTGATGTAACTGAGCCTGCTGTTATTCTGAAAGAGGGTGTAGTTCTTTCCGCCATCTCGCCCAATTTGAGACTGGCTCTGGAGGGATGTCAGGAGGATAAACCTGAACGCTGCCCTGTTGGGAAATTTTTGGCCCAGACCAGTGGAAGAAGAGTGTGATGTCTGAGATTCATTGCTCCTCTTTGGCTGGTCATCCCGGTATTAATGCCATTACCTGTGCCCAAGAGACCATGGACTCATATCTCTATGGATTTTATTTCCGACCTCCCTGTGTCAGAGAATGACTGTTATCTGGGTAATCTGTGATAGATTTTCCAAGATGATACATCTTGTGCCATTACCTTAGTTGCCTTCCTCCTCAGAATTGGTGCCTTAGTTCTTTCAGCACGTGGTTCGGTTACACGGCATTCCGGAGAACATTGTGTCTGACAGAGGAGTCTAGTTTGTTTCCAGATTTTGGAGGACATTTTGTTCTAAACTTGGTGTTCAATTATCTTTCTCCTCTGCATTTCACCCTCAGACCAATGGACAAACCGAGAGAACAAACCAGACCTTGGAGACTTATTTGACATGTTTTGTGTCTGCTGATCAAGATGACTGGGTCTCTTTTTTGCCTTTGGCTGAGTTTGCTCTTAATAATAGGGCTAGCTCTGCCACCTTGATGTCTCCATTTTTCTGCAATTCTGGGTTTCATCCTCGATTTTCTTCAGGACAGATGGAGGCTTCTGTCTGTCTGGGTGTTGACTCTATTGTGGAGCGAATGCAGCAGATTTGGGACCAGGTAGTGGAGAGGTTGTCTCTCTCTCAAGAGAAGGCCCAGCGGTTTGCCAACTGGCATAGGACTGATGGTCCTCGTTTTAAAGTGGGGGACTTGGTTTGGTTGTTCTCAAGAAATATCCCTATGAAGGTTGCGTCTCCAAAGTTTAAGCCAAGGTTCATTGGACCTTATAAGATCATGGAGATTCTTAATCCGGTTTCCTTCCGTTTGCTTCTTCCAGGGACATTTAAGATCCATAACGTGTTCCACAAGTCCTTATTGAAGAGGTTTGTCGAGCCAGTGGTTCCTATTGCTGCGCCTCCCGACCCTGTTTTGGTTGAGGGCAATTTGGAGTATGTGGTTGAGAAAATATTGGATTCTCGTTTTGCTTGACGGAAACTCCAGTATTTGGTTAAGTGGAGAGGTTATGGCCAGGAGGACAATTCTTGGGTGTTTTCTTCGGACATCCATGCTAGGAGTCTGATCCGTGCCTATCACCGAGCTCATCCTGATCGGACTGGTTGCGCAAGGGAGGGTTCGGAGACCCGTCCTCAAGGGGGGGTACTGTTGTGAACGTGTTGGAGGCGACTTCGGAGCTGGGGCTCCCTCCGGTGGTTGCTTAGGGTAATGAACCAATTGCTGAATTTTTGTCAGCTGAGTCTGACTGGCCTGATATAAGTGAGCTGACCTCCCATGAGCCTTGCCGGTAATCAATTGTTACTTCCAGGTCTTGGTTGGAATTCAGCTTGCATTCCTGCTATCATTCAGATAAGTGATTTTTTTTTTCTCTGTTTGGATTTTCCTTGCTTGCTTGCTGCCTTGCAGTGGACTTCAGCCGGGTCCCCTTTGGGGGCTTGTGCTGCCTCTGTGCTCATTTAGTGTTTGAACTTTTGTTCTGTTCCTGTGTCACTTTTTATTGCTGAATAGCTGTGTGTTACACCAGAGATCTGATTTAGGTGGTCGAGATCGTGTGATCTCAGGTTTTTTGATAATCAGAAGTGTTGGTATTTTTGTCAGGGTTTTTTGGGTTGCAGACAGAATTCTCTCCTGTACTTTTCTATCTAGACAGATTTGGGCCCCAGCGTTTGCTCATTCTATTTTCTGTCTGTGTTCGTTTTCCTCTTGTCTAACCGCCATTACATGTTGGGGGCTTCCTGTTTCTTTGGGGGTTCTGCTACGGGGCAGTTAGCTTTCATCTTTCTGTCTTTAGGTGTAGCTAACTCTCCGGCTGTGACGAGGCGTCTATCATCTCCGTAGGTACGCTCCACGGCTACTTCTAGTTGTGCGGTTAGTTTAGGGTTCTGCAACCCAGTAGATTCCAGCCTCTCTGGTGTATTGTTACTTTGGCTATTTTTTGCTACTGTCCTCCTCAGCTACCTAAACATAACAACAGTGCCTGGATAGTATGTCGATAAAATCAAGCATAGAAAACAATTAATGAGGAGAGGTATTGAGATTCCATAGGACATTGCCTAAATCCTTTCAAATTGGAAGAGGAAAGCCACGTATATAAATAACAGATGGTGTCTGAAAAAAATAATATTTAAATAGCAAAGGAATTAGTAGTGCACAAATAATAACGCATTTAATGGAAAAAAAAAATTTGGAAGCTAACATAAATGACATGTGACAATACACATAATTAGTTATAGACAATGCCTTTGAAATAAAATTTACAATAGGCACTTTTATATATATATATATATATATATATATATATATATATATGTATAACTAATGTTGTTTTTAAACAATCTTCAACGTTAAGTTTGTTTGATTAAATTAAATAACTGTCCAAACGATTTTACTCACTGAACAGTAAAAACTCATTGAGCAGAGCAGAAATACAAATTGAAAAAAATGTGTCCAACTAACGTATAAGTGAACACTACTCAATCAAATGGTTAATGAGGAGAAATACCGGAACATGTTTCAGAGAACGTAACTAGAATTACTCCTGCTCAATTATACTGCTGGTGAGCCATGCCTGATAGCTCAGAGACCACAGAGGGAAAAAAAGGAATGAAGTAATTAGTAGAACAACAATGTCCTTCCTTTTATTTAAACCAAAAGGCACTCTAGTGTTGAGCTTAAAGATCCACCAAGCTTCTCTGTATCTCTGAGTGAGTTCTGTATCCCGCCTCTAATGGGTGTATGTATTTTTTCTATTGCATACACAAGAAGTGAATTAATATTACCACCATGACATTCAATAAAATGTTTCGAAACTTGAGATGAATTTCTATTTACACTTTATCCTAAGTCATATTACAAGACTCGTTAAAGGGTTGATTGTGACTTGTAGGATCGCTACTTCCAATAGGTGGCGCTATAGAGTACAAGTCCTCTTTGTTTGAAGAGGCAATTTGCATATTAAAATTTCCCAGAGGAGCATTGCACGGCGAATAAGCCTCCTTACCTCGACACGCCAGAGCTGGTATGTCACTCTCCACAAGGAGAGACCTTACCCCCCAGACCCCAGTCCAGAGCCTCTCATCTAGCCAAATCAGATCTCTCCTACTTTGCACTGACGAGGACCAACAGTCCGAAACACCGTGTCTGCAAATGGAGATTCTGATTTGGCTTTTATCCTAAGTCATATTACAAGACTCGTTAAAGGGTTGATTGTGACTTGTAGGATCGCTACTTCCAATAGTAACATAGTTATTAAGGTTGAAGGAAGACTTTAAGTCCATCTAGTTCAACCCATATCCTATCCTAACCTGCCCTAACATGTTGATCCAGAGGAAGGCAAAAAAAACCCAAGTGGCAAACAGTAAGCTTCACATTGGGGAAAAAAATTCCTTCCCGACTCCACATACGGCAATCAGACTAGCTCCCTGGATCAACGCAGTATCTAGGAAACTAGTGAATATAGCCTGTAATATTATACTTTTCAAGAAAGGCATCCAGTCCCCTCTGAAATTTTAGTAAGGAATCACTCATTACAACATTAGACGGCAGAGAGTTCCATAGTCTCACTGCTCTTACAGTAAAGAATCTGCATCTGTGATTATGGCTAAACCTTCTTTCCTCCAGACGTAGAGGATGCCCCCTCGTCCCCGTCACAGGTCTAAGAGTAAAAAGATCATTAGAAAAGATCATTAGGTGGCGCTATAGAGTACAAGTCCTCTTTGTTTGAAGAGGCAATTTGCATATTTACACTGATGTTTTCTGTGTCATATATATGTTCCCTAATCCTTGTTCTGAGCATAGGTTTCGTGCTTCCAACATACTTTAATTGACAGGAGGTACATTCAATTATGTAGACTACATTTTTGCTGTTACAGTTTATATAAAAGTTTTAATGGTATAATGACTGTTATCACTAGAGTCACTGAAACTAAACTGTTTTTAGTATGTTTGCACATTTTACGAGATTTGATGCCACATTTGTGGAATCCTTTAGTGCTCACCCAATTAGTAGTTTGAGTTGAAGATGTTTTCAAAAAACTGGGTGAGAGACTCTGTCCTATTGATGGTGCTCATCTGGAAACTATCCTTAAACCCTGTGTTATGATCTTATTGATATCTGAGTCTTCTGTTAGTATAGATAAATTATTTTGTATGATTCTTTTAATGGCAGCAAATTGACTGCTATACTGAAGAACTAAAGTAACAGGATTTTTATCATCACTTTGTGTTTTCTGTCTGGCTTTAGAACGCGGTTTCTGGGCTACAATTTTTTCAGCTCTGTTCAAATTCCATTGGCTGTAACCCCTTGATTTTAGACGTGATTTAATATTGTGAATTTCATTTTCATAAGCTTTTGCTGTACTGCAATTTTGCCTAGCTCGCGTCATCTCTCCTATGGGTACACTTTTAATTGTATGTTTAGGATGATGGCTATTTGCATGCAGTATAGTGTTTCCTGCTGTATCCTTTCTGAATGTTTGTGTCAACACTGGTGTTCCCGCCATACCCTGCAAATGTAGGTCCCCAAAAAAATCTATGCATGAGATTTTATATGAAGTTACAAATTTTAGGTTTAGAGGGTTTCAATTTAAATAAAAAATAAGATCTTGTACGGCAGATGCATCTGAATTCCAAACAATTATGATGTCGTCTATGTATCTACCGTATCATCGGAACAACTTTCGATAATGTGTTTAGATGAATTACAGCACAAACACACAGATGACAATACTCATTCTTCTAAAATCAAGATGCATGTTCCTAATCCTTAAGGTACTGCCACACTAACTATCCCGCTAGCGATCTCGTTAGCGTTGCATACTAATGAGATCGCTAGCGGGATTGTTTCTATATCGCTAAATGCTGCCGCATTTAGCGATATAGTTAACAACGCTATCGCCGCTAGCGATCTTCTTAACGACTTTAGCGGTACAAAAGTACCGCTAAATCGCTAAGAAAAGGTGCCACACAGCGATAAGATACTTACCCAGCGGGAGCGCCAGCGATGAAATAGGGTCCGGAACGATTCCAGCGACGAGCGAGATCACAGCAGGAAGCTCGTCGCTGGCAGATGCCGCACTGAACAACATCGCTAACGGGATCGCTAAATAGTGACGTTTTTTAGCGATCCCGTTAGCGATATTGTTTAGTGTGGCATACCCTTTATTACTACCCAGCACAAGCGAGAAGACCAGTTATGGATAGGTTTCAAAATATCATTGAAGGTGAACTTAGAAATTTATCTGACAACCTCCATAAGAGTTTTCCTCATGGCAATTTGAAACCCACCCTTAAATCAGCTTTGTAACAATTAAAAAACAATGACTCTTTAGTCATAAAAAATTCAGACAAGGGTGGCTCTATAGTTGTAATGAACAAAACAGATTATGTTGCCTGGGTAGAGAACATGCTTTTTGATCAGACTACTTACAAAGTTGTGCATACTAATCCTTTGGCTAGAATCAAAGATCACATCCACAATGTCATTGATGAGGGATTTAATCTAGGTTATTTCAGCACAAAGTAAAGAGACTATCTCAAGGTTTCTAATCCAGTCACTCCCACACTCTATGCATTGCCGAAAACACACAAAAAAATGCATCCTCCCCCCGTGAGACCCATAGTCTCTGGCATTGGGTCTGTAGGGGAAAAATTGGGTGAATGGCTTGACCTTTTGCTTCAACTCCTTGTCCAGAGAATACCAGGTTACATGAAAGACAGCACAGATGTGCTGCTTGCAATGGAGAATTTCATATGGAATGACAATTTTTCCTGGATTACAACTGATGTTGTCTCATTGTATACATCCATCCCTCATCAAGTGGCGCTATATGCTTTGCAGTTTCATCTCTGTAAGTACAGTAATTTCTCACCTGATTTTCAATTATTTATTTTAGAAGTCACCAGCTTGCTAATATCAAATAACTATTTCTGCTTTAATCAGCAATACTACATGCAAATTGGTGGTGTTTCTATGGGGGCAAAATACTCCCCTTCACTTGCAAATTTAGTAATGAGTTGGTGGGAGGAACTGTATATTTACACTGTGGACAATCCATTTAGAGACTGTATTAATTGGTACGGTAGATACATAGACGACATCATAATTGTTTGGAATTCAGATGCATCTGCTGTACAAGATCTTAATTTTTATTTAAATTACAACCTCTAAACTTAAAATTTGTAACTTCACATAAAATTTCATACATAGATTTTTTTTGGACCTAAATCTGCAGGGTATTGCGGGAACACCAGTGTTGACACAAACATTCAGAAAGGACACAGCAGGAAACACTATATTGCATGCAAATAGCCATCATCCTAAACATACAATTGTTGGAAGCACGAAACGTATGCTCAGAACAAGGATTAGGGAACAGATATATGACACAGAAAACATCAGTGTAAATAGAAATTCATCTCAAGTATCAAAACATTTTATTGAATGTCATGGTGGTAACATTAATTCACTTCTTGTGCATGCAATAGAAAAAATACATACACCCATTAGAGGCGGGGATACAGAACTCACTCAGAGATACAGAGAAGCTTGGTGGATCTTTAAGCTCAACACTAGAGTGCCTTTTGGTTTAAATAAAAGGTAGGACATTATGTTGTTCTACTAATTACTTCATTCCTTTTTTTTCCCTCTGTGGTCTCTGAGCTATCAGGCATGGCTCACCAGCAGTATAATTGAGCAGGAGTAATTCTAGTTACGTTCTCTGAAACATGTTCCGGTATTTCTCCTCATTAACCATTTGATTGAGTAGTGTTCACTTATACGTTAGTTGGACACATTTTTTTCAATTTGTATTTCTGCTCTGCTCAATGAGTTTTTACTGTTCAGTGAGTAAAATCGTTTGGACAGTTATTTAATTTAATCAAACAAACTTAAAGTTGAAGATTGCTTAAAAACAACATCAGTTATACATATATATATATATATATATATATATATATATAAAAGTGCCTATTGTAAATTTTATTTCAAAGGCATTGTCTATAAGTAATTATGTGTATTGTCACATGTCATTTATGTTAGCTTGCAAATTTATTTTTTTTTCAGTCAAATGCGTTATTATTATTTGTGCACTACTAATTCCTTTGCTATTTAAATATTTTTTTCAGACACCATCTGTTATTTATATACGTTGCTTTCCTCTTCCAATTTGAAAGGATTTGGGCTATGTCCTATGGAATCTCAATACCTCTCCTCAGTAATTGTTTTCTATGGCTGATTTTATCGACATACCATCCAGGCACTGTGTTTTTTTTTTTTTGAGAGATGATATAAATTATGTACATGCATGCATGTATGTATGTATATATATATATATATACATAAATGTACATATATTAAAATGATTTGAGGGAGCTCATTTCTAAATTATTGTTCATAATTATTGCATGTTCATATTTAGGTTTTGTTCCATTGAATTTTCTATATAACAAAAAATAGAGTTGGAAATACTCTTGTTTTGCTCTGCATGTGTGATCGCTTCTTGTGCTGTCAATGCTGACAATTGTAACCATATCATCCATATAAGTCATATAATTTTTGACAGGATAACATTTAGAAGCTCCTTCTTTTATGTTTTCTGTATTTGATTTTACCTGTTTTCACCTGTCACTTGTTGTGTTAATTAATTATGGTAATTGTTTCACTGGTGTGTTATTTTAGTTCACTATATAAGTGTTGCATTGTATTATGTTTGTTATCATGACTAAGGGTGCTACGACACCAGAAACGCGTTGATAACGCATTTTTTTGCTGCTATCTATGCTGATACTTTTATCTTCTATGCTTGATATATCAAGTGAATAAAGATCTACTTTTTCACTTTATCTTGGAGCTGGATTTTTTTCTTCATTATGCTCCTAAGAGTTTCCCACCTCCTTCAGCCTGGATAATTGGAGGAGACTTTAATGTTATCTTCTCAGATAACATGGATAGATGTCCCTTTGTGGATGATTGCCTAGTGGACCCAACGTAGGCTGTCAGCAAACTTTCGGAAACACAAATTTGCTTTATACAGTATGATTTCTGGCGTATCAGTCATCCTACAGAAAAAACTTTTTTCCCCCTCTCCCATGACAGCACCACCTGAGAGAGGGTCTCCGCCCACCAGGACAGGAAACCTACTGAATAAAAGGGCGGTACCTCTCCTTCGCATCAGTTAGGTTTCCTGTCCTCGTGGAAGCCTACAGCAAGTGCTGGAAGAAGGTGGAAGGAAAGGGAATAGTGTCACAAAGGGATCTTTAGCTAGATGGATTAGGGATACCATTAGCTTAGCCTACACATCTAGTAAGACACTGATACCAGAGGATCTGAAAGCCCATTCCACCAGGGCCGTGGCGGCTACCTGGCCTACCCCTACTACTTTTTTAAACATTACCGACTTGATCTGTCCTCCTTGCTAGCCTGTCTTTCGGTAGGAAGGTGCTGGAAGCGGCTATCCCTCCCTAGGGTGCTTCAGTCTATATAAATCTCTCAGGTGGTGCTGTCATGGGAGAGGGGGAAAAATCTAAGTTACTTACCGTTAACGGGATTTTACAGAGCCCATGACAGCACCCTTGTATTCCCTCCCTCGCTTCTATCACTTATGGTGTGCACTAATTAGGGGTGTTAAGTAAAATGTATTTGGTGAAAGTTATGCTAACTAATTTGTCTGGAGGTCCTCTCGTGCTCTGGAACCGAACTGATGCGAAGGAGAAGTACCGCCCTTTTATTCAGTAGGTTTCCTGTACAGGTGGGCGGAGACCCTCTCTCAGGTGGTGCTGTCATGGGCTCTGTAAAATCCCGTTAACGGTAAGTAACTTAGATTTTCTTTTTCCCCCCTCCACATAGCACACATAAGAGAATCGATTACAGGGACGAGTTGGAAATAGCAATTGTTGACTATTTTGAGGTCAATATGGGCTCGGTCTCTACGTTTTTTACTATCTGGGAAGCCCATAAGGCCGTATTTAGGGGAAACTGATTATCACTAGGCGCCAGCATCAAAAAAGATAGATTGCACCAGATAGACCTTCTGACTGACCAACTAAAGACTCTTGAGGCTAAACTAACTATAATCCCATCCAAGAAAAAACTTAGAGATATAGTTTTAATTTGCTTGAAATTAAAAGATATTACCATTTTCCAAATTGAGAAACTATTACGTTATTGTAGGCAGAGATGTTATGATTAAGGGAACAAGTCTCATACTCTTCTAGCAAGGCAACTTACGGAGGATAGAGGTAAGTCGTCAATCTATGCACTTAGGGATAACAAGGGACAATCATTTATGATTCTGATAAAATTACTAAGATTTTCCTTGATTATTTATCTAAATTATACTCTCTTCAGGATACTCTTCCTCTTAGCCCAGAAAAGCGAAAGATGGTTGTCCAGGCCTTCCTGCAGGAATGTAATCTCCTTAAACTTTCCACAGAGGCCATAGCTTCTCTTCATAAAGCAATTACCCAGGAAAAATTAGATAAAGTACTTACACTAGTTCCTAACGGCAACTCTCCGGGACCAGATGGGCTAACTTATTTGTATTTTAAAACACTCCAAACTCCCCATTTAGTCACTCTGTTTAACAGTTTCTCACAGGTTTGGCAATACCATTTACTATGCTACACTCATATATTACTCTCATTCCAAAACCAGGGAAGGACCCACTACATTGTGCTAATTACAGGCCTATTGCTTTACTCAATGCGGATTTAAAAATCGTCACTAAAATATTGGCATTGCGATTTGTCTTTTTGGCTTCTTCATCTTATCCATAAGGACCAAGTGGAGTTTATACCGTGTAGGCAGAGGGGAGATAATACAAGGAAGGTAATAAACCTCATTGAGGTTGTAAACAGGATGAAGGGATCAGCACTGCTACTCAGCCTAGATGCCGAAAAGGCCCTTAACCGCCTTGGGTGGTCATTTATGTTTGAAACTCTGAACCAATTTGGACTTCCGAGGCCTGCAGGTTCATTTCACAACCCTCGGCATCGGGTAAACTCCCACACGCGCTCTCTCGTCTTCTTATAATTCATAATGGTACCTGGCAGGGGTTCCCCCTGTCCTCCTATTATTTGTTTTATGTATTGAACCCTGGCTGCTGCCATTCGCAATGACCCAAAGATTCATGGAGTAGAGGTGAGGGACAGAGAGTTCATACTATCTCTATTTGCAGACAATGTTCCACTGACAATATATTACACAACTACATATCACCCTCCCTGATCTGCACGCTCTTCTGGGAAGGTTTGGCCAATCATCAGGATTAGTGTTGAGCATTCCGATACCGCAAGTATCGGGTATCGGCCGATATTCGCGTTATCGGAATTCCGATACTTAATTCCGATACTTTTTCAATATCGTATACCGGAATCGGAAGTTCCCATAATTCTTTGAGAGGCAATGTGATTTTAGTCAGCCAATGAGGAATCCTACGAAGTGTGGGCACATCCTGTAATGATGCGGTCATCTTAACTAATGGCATGGCTGTGATTGGCTGCTGAAATGATGTCAGAATGCACTATAAAAGGCGCCGCAGCCATTTTAGCGTCACTGTGCTGTGAACTCAGTTAGGGACAGAACGCTGCTGTGCTGACTCTGAGGGACAGTTAGATATTGCGATTTTGTGTACTACTGTGCTTGAGGCAGGCTAGTTTACCAACCGCTGTGTAAAGCTTCATTTTGCCAGTGTTGTTTTAACAGCTCTGTGCAAGGTGTGTGTGTGACAGTGCAGGTGACGCTGCAGTTTGCTCTGCATCCACCGCTGTTTGTAGGCATCTGCACGTGTCACTTTTTTTTTTTTTTTTTTTTTATTTTGATTTAGTGGAATTGGTGCAGCTCCATTATATTAGAAAAAAATCAAATCTATTAGTGTGACGTGCTTCCATCCGTATACAATACATTGGTTGCAAACACTATAGAAGTACAGAAAGGAGCTTTTCACAGATTGTGGACAGTTGTGTTTCAGTGTTCACTTCAGTCTGTGTTTTTTACTTTTTTTAGTGCAGATCACGCTCCAGTTACTTGTTCAAGCACTGCTGCTTGTACTCTGCTGAGCGTGTCTCAGTGGCTCATCCTTTTCATTTATCTCCAATTGGTTCTGCTACATTCCATTTAAAATAAATCTAATCTATTAGTGTGACGCGCTTCCATCCGTATACAATACATTGGTTGCAAACACTATAGAAGTACAGAAAGGAGCTTTTCACAGATTGTGGACAGTTGTGTTTCAGTGTTCACTTCAGTCTGTGTTTTTTACTTTTTTGAGTGCAGATCACGCTCCAGTTACATGTTCAAGCACTGCTGCTTGTACTCTGCTGAGCGTGTCTCAGTGGCTCATCCTTTTCATTTATCTCCAATTGGTTCTGCTACATTCCATTTAAAATAAATCTAATCTATTAGTGTGACGCACTTCCATCCGTATCCAATACATTGGTTGCAAACACTATAGAAGTACAGAAAGGAGCTTTTCACAGATTGTGGACAGTTGTGTTTCAGTGTTCACTTCAGTCTGTGTTTTTTACTTTTTTGAGTGCAGATCACGCTCCAGTTACATGTTCAAGCACTGCTGCTTGTACTCTGCTGAGCGTGTCTCAGTGGCTCATCCTTTTCATTTATCTCCAATTGGTGCTGCTCCATTCCATTTAAAATAAATCTAATCTATTAGTGTGACGCGCTTCCATCCGTATACAATACATTGGTTGCAAACACTATAGAAGTACAGAAAGGAGCTTTTCACAGATTGTGGACAGTTGTGTTTCAGTGTTCACTTCAGTCTGTGTTTTTTACTTTTTTTAGTGCAGATCACGCTCCAGTTACATGTTCAAGCACTGCTGCTTGTACTCTGCTGAGCGTGTCTCAGTGGCTCATCCTTTTCATTTATCTCCAATTGGTTCTGCTACATTCCATTTAAAATAAATCTAATCTATTAGTGTGACGCGCTTCCATCCGTATACAATACATTGGTTGCAAACACTATAGAAGTACAGAAAGGAGCTTTTCACAGATTGTGGACAGTTGTGTTTCAGTGTTCACTTCAGTCTGTGTTTTTTACTTTTTTGAGTGCAGATCACGCTCCAGTTACATGTTCAAGCACTGCTGCTTGTACTCTGCTGAGCGTGTCTCAGTGGCTCATCCTTTTCATTTATCTCCAATTGGTTCTGCTACATTCCATTTAAAATAAATCTAATCTATTAGTGTGACGCGCTTCCATCCGTATACAATACATTGGTTGCAAACACTATAGAAGTACAGAAAGGAGCTTTTCACAGATTGTGGACAGTTGTGTTTCAGTGTTCACTTCAGTCTGTGTTTTTTACTTTTTTGAGTGCAGATCACGCTCCAGTTACTTGTTCAAGCACTGCTGCTTGTACTCTGCTGAGCGTGTCTCAGTGGCTCATCCTTTTCATTTATCTCCAATTGGTTCTGCTACATTCCATTTAAAATAAATCTAATCTATTAGTGTGACGCGCTTCCATCCGTATACAATACATTGGTTGCAAACACTATAGAAGTACAGAAAGGAGCTTTTCACAGATTGTGGACAGTTGTGTTTCAGTGTTCACTTCAGTCTGTGTTTTTTACTTTTTTGAGTGCAGATCACGCTCCAGTTACTTGTTCAAGCACTGCTGCTTGTACTCTGCTGAGCGTGTCTCAGTGGCTCATCCTTTTCATTTATCTCCAATTGGTTCTGCTACATTCCATTTAAAATAAATCTAATCTATTAGTGTGACGCGCTTCCATCCGTATACAATACATTGGTTGCAAACATATAGAAGTACACAAACGGGCCTTTCACAGCTACTGAACATGGGTTTTTAATTTTTAACTAAAATATGTATTTTTTCAAATGACACAAATATAAGTAATGTTGAAGAGGAATAGTCCTACATCCATTGTTTGCACAATATTACAGGTGTACATCATGTCCCTTAATCAACAATGTATTATTATATTTACTTGTATGCTTTTATTTAAAAGCCAAGAACACAGAAGGATAACCTTCGCACTGCAGCTGTTGTCAAAGTTCAACCCACATTATGCACTTCCAACATTGCAGCATTTGAGGCATGATGTGAGTTGGATTGGTCAAAGTTATGGAGTGAGAAGGTTCACCATCAGTACCCTATAGCATAAGTATGCTTTTGTGTTAGCATTTGTGTTAGACATGTGGATATCTGCCATAATATGTCACAATTATTTAGTTACAGATTTGTTACCAACACTAATCATTGAATGGTTTTAAATTTGACGTTTCACTTGTTTACAGCTTAGAAATAAGGGTGTAGCCTGATATCTATGTGTAGCACTAGCCACTTTAACATGTCATGTTTTTTTAAACATGTGTAGCTAGGTAGCAGTAATTTTTGCCGGACACACAGCAGGGGAACAGCAGGCGTTACTGAACCCCACTATCACTATAGCTTGTGTATTGGTCTGTGGACACGACACTTCTGAGCAGCAACTGGCAGTGTTGTAGCCCAGGGAGTATAGCTCAGGTGGTAGAAAGATGAACATAACAGGAGACATGGAAAACGTTGCCAACCAGTTAGTTAATCTGAAACCGGACAGGCAAATTCAGGCGAGATCCATGCCTAGTTCATTTTCAGAAAAGTAAGCCGTTCTACATTATCGTAGGATAGTCGCATGCAACGGTCTGTTAGTACACCACCTGCAGCAGTAAAGACGCGCTCCGATAATACACTGGCAGCAGATCAAGCCAGCACCTCCAATGCATACTGGCTAAGCTCTGGCCATGTATCCAGCTTAGAGACACAAAACTTGAATGGGGAAGAGCCATCTGAGAGTACACTGAGAGGGCAAGACATGTAGTCTGTAACCATCTTACGGAAATGTTGCCTCCTGCTGACTGGAGCCGTCTCGGATGGTGTAGACATTGGTGGCGCTGCCACAAAACTTCGACACATTTGGAACATACTGTTCTTGCCCTGTGCAGAGGCGCTGCTTGTGCTCCCTCTTGTTGCAGAGCTGTCTCCACTGCCTCGACGCACAGAGCTGCTTTGTAAATCAGTAGCAGCAGCAGTGCTCTCGGCTGGAATGGAGAACATTATGGATTGCACCAGTGTGTCTTGGTACTTCCGCATTTTACGCTCCGGTTCAACGGTGTGATGAGGCTTTGTAAGTTGTCCCGGTAGCGAGGGTCTAGGAGGGTGTACACCCAATAATCAGACGTGGTGTGAATGTGTTCGATGCGGCGGTCGTTTCTCAGCCACTGCAGCATGAAATCAACCATGTGCTGCAGACTCCCAACTGGCCAAGAAACGTTGTCCCCTGCAAGAGGCGTCATCTCCGCCTGCTGTGCATCACCCCACCCTTGGTCTACATACTGACTAGAGCATTGTCTACCTCCCTCTGGAGCGATGTCTTCCTCCTCCATTGACTCCTCCTCATCCTCCTCACAAAGTCCTTCAAATACATATAAATTTACAAAATTTAAAACTCAAAATTTAAAAACTTTGTATCATAATTCTGTAACATCAGTTTATGGAAACACAATAGCATTACAAAAGGATAGACAAAAAATGTACATTATGTGCTTTGTAAATACATTAAAAGTTTGTAATGGTTATGAAAATATAGACAGCGACTCTGGAGGTTCAATTGTTGATACAGCATGGTACTTTGAAAGTCCTCCAGCCCTTTGTGAGGAACCACGTTGCGCTGACTGTCCAGAAGGTGATGGAATTTGTGACTCCTCATCCTCCACCTCTTCCAAAACCTCATGCCTTAGTGCTTGCAGTGTTTTTTGAAGCAGGCAGATAAGGGGGACAGTCAGGCTGACTAGTGCATCATCTGCACTCGCCATCCGCGTTGACTCATCAAACGCACGCAAAACGTGGCAGATATCCTTCATAGAGTTATTCGCCACTCATTACACTGGCAGTGGCTGCCCATTCATTATAGGATCCAATTCTAATTACTGGTTCTCACCAACAAAGCTCTCCACAGCGCAGCACCCCCTACATCTCCTCCCTTATTTATATTTATCGGCCTAACCGACTGCTGCACTCTGCAAACGACCTTCGACTAACCTCTGCACTAATCCGTACCTCCCACTCCCAACTCCAAGACTTCACCCGCGCTGCGCCAATCCTCTGGAATGCTCTACCCCAAGAAATTAGGACTATCCGCAATTTGGATGGTTTCAGGCGCTCCCTCAAAACACATTTGTTCACAGTGGCCTATCACATTCACTAATCAAAGTCATTCTATGTGTAATTCTGTGTGTGTAGCCCATTCACTATCTCCATGCATCCCTCACTTCCTTAAAATGGCTGGACCATCATTGTAAAAACACCATTGTATATAAACACCTGTACTTTGTATCTCCCACACCTCATTGTAGATTGTAAGCTTTCACCAGCAGGGGCGGCTGATTTTGCTTTAATTATTGTATTGTTAACGTTGTTACTTATGACTCGTGTTTTGAAACTGTTAAACTGTAAAGCGCTGCGGAATATTATGGCGCTATATAAATAAATAATATTATTATTCTTATTATAGAGGCCCACTCAGTAGTGGTGAAGTGTGAACGGCGCAAATTGCGAGTTGACTGCGCCTGATGCAGCTGATACTCCATTACTGTTGGCTGCTGCTCACACAACCACTCCAACATATGTAACGAGGAATTCCACCTGGTGGGTACGTCACATATGATGCGATGTTCATGAAGGTGAAATCTGCGTTGCAGAGCTGCAATCAGCGATCTTGCCATGCTGGAACGTCGCAAGTGAGCGCACTCTAGGCGGACCTTGTGCAGCAGTGCATCAAGATCCGGATAGTCCCTCAAAAAACTCTGCACGACCAAGTTGAGCACAAATGACAGACATGGTATGTGAGTGAGGTTGCCAAGGCCCAGAGCTGACACCAGATTTCGGCCATTGTCACACACTACCAAGCCTGCCTGTAGATTCTCTTCCAAAAACCACACGTCGCTCTCCTGCTTTATGGCATTACAGAGCTCCTGCGCTGTGTGGCTAAGATTCCCCATGGAAATTAATTTCAGGATGGCCTGTTGACATTTGGACACGGCTGTGCTCATATCGGTCGCAACAGGTAAACGTTCACGGGTCCATGTGGAGGTAGACCGTGACGGCTCCTGCAGCGATGATTCTGAGGAACTGGAATAGGAGGAGGAATCAATGTGTACAGACTTGATTCCTGCAATCCTTGGAGTTGGCAGAACACGTACAGCGCCACTCGCAAGATCAGTACCCGGCTGCACAACATTGACCCAATGGGCAGTGAGGGAAAGGTATTGTCCCTGGCCATGGGTGTTAGAACCCTCTTGTTAGGTTTTGTTTCAGTTTGCTGGTCACATGACCTTTTTTCCCTATTTAGTCTGGCTCCGCCCTTCTGGCTTTGCTTGACTTCATTGTATTATCTACTGTTAAGCTAGCCGGGGCTTAGGTGCCTTAATCTGTCAGTTTTGCTTGATGTTAGGATCACAAAGTATTTATTTTTCTGTTTAATTATCCATGCTACAATTTATGTTAGGAGGTGTCCACCTTTTCTCACAGTCCCTAGATCTTGTAGGGATTACTCCCTCGCAACTATAGGTCTTCGTTCACACTAGATGAGGACTTTAGCGGGTCTGGTCGCAGGATCAGGTTCCCCGTTACATCGTAGGGATTCAGCTTAGTTGTATTGTAGGGACAGAATTCCCTTCTTTCCTTACTGGTTGTAGCAGATCATAACAATGGGTACTGGTCCACGCATCGGTGGTCAGGTGGACCTTGCTACTGAGGGCTTTTAGTAGCGCATGTTTAATTTTTCCCTCAACATGCTTTTGCAGACCAGGGACGGCTTGCCTGCTGAAATGAAATCGGCTTGGCACATTGTATTGTGGGATTGACAATGATATTCAGTTACGGAAACTGTCTGTCTCCACCAGCCTGAATCACAGCATTTCAAGGGACAGGAGTTTTGCAATGCCAGCATTCAGAGCCTGTGCTCGTGCATGGTTTGCGGAGTATGGCCGTCTTTTATCCCATGCCTGTGCTACCGATGGCTGTTTTGTGGCCTGGGAGTGTGAGGATGACAGGGAACTTGCTGCTGTGTGTGGAATAACAGTTTGTCTCTGGACAACAGTGGCCGAGGTTCTTCCATGGCGATCCTGTGAGGAAGCATAACCAGCTGTGTGTGAGCTCGATGAAGAGGCTTCAACACAACCTGAAGATGTAGGTGCTGCTGTAGGTTGGCCTACATCTCTAGTGTGTCTTTGTAACTCAACTACATGCTTTGTCCGCACATGTTTCCACATATTTGTGGTATTGAGGTGACTGACACTTTTAGCTATTTTTAATTTTTAATTACACAGCTTGCATTTCACATAGCAAATATCATGTGCAAGTGTGTGAAAAAAGGACCACGCAGTGCAAGTCCTGGGAGCGCACGTTTTGACTTTTGGAAGACAACTGCTCCGAACAGGTGCCAAACTGGAGGCTACAGGCAACCGAGTCTGCAGCCTAACTCTCCCTCCTGTTTGTACCGTTGGGGCAATGTCTTCCTCTATCTTCCTTCTATCACTAACCATTTCTCTAGGCCTCTCCCAGCTTTCAACCAAAGTACTGGTTCTCACCCACAAAGCTCTCCACAGTGCAGCACCCCTCCTACATCTCCTCCCTCATTTCTATCTATCGGCCTAACCGACTGCTGCGCTCTGCAAACGACTTTCGACTAACCTCTGCACTAATACGTACCTCACACTCCCGACTCCAAGACTTCTCCTGCTCTATGCCAATCCTCTGGAATGCTGTACCCCAAGAAATTAGGACTATCCACAATTTGCATGGTTTCAGGCGCTCCCTCAAAACACATTTGTTCAGAGCGGCCTATCACATTCACTAATCAAAGTCATTCTATGTATTCTGTGTAAGTGTGTGTGTGTCTCTAGCCCATTCACTATCTCCATCCCTCAGTCCCTTAAGATGGCTGGAACATCATTGTAAATGCACCATTGTATATAAACACCTATACTTTGTATCTCCCACATCTCATTGTACATTGTAAGCTGTCACGAGCAGGGGCGACTTATTTAGCTTAAATTATTGTATTGTTAACGTTGTTACTTATGACTTGTGTTCTGAAACGGCTAAACTGTAAAGCGCTGCGGAATATGATGGCGCTATATAAATAAATATTATTATTATTCCTCTGAGCTGCTCCCACCACCTTCCTGTTCCTCATGCCATGTTGGGTCTTGGACCTCATCATCTCCACTACCCTCTTCCAACACCTGCTGTTGGGTGGTCTGGCCAGCACCATGCTCAACAGAAACTGGCACCTGGGTCTCATCATCATCAGATGCGTTCTGCGGTGTGCTGACCATCGGCACTGTCTCACCCGCCTCTTCAGATTCAGAGAGACACAGCTGTTGCGCATCACTGCATACTCCCTCTTCACATTACAGAATGCTGCTTGGCTGGGCCCCTGTTTGCAAGCCAATAGATTCTGAGAACAGAAGCAGACACTCAGCTGGCTCCTGTACAGAACTCTCTGACTGCCTGGGCAATTTGCCAGGCGGTGAAGAGACAGATGGTTGCCCAACAGTGCTGTGGTCCTGAGAGGAGGTGGAAGCAATTGAAGTCGATGCATTGGCTGACATCCAAACAACAACGGCTTCAATTTGTTCTTCCCGCAGCAGGGGGTACTCCGAGCTCCTACAAAAGTGCGCATAAAGGAACGCTCACGGGGAAAACTGGTGGATGCTGTGTCACTGGGGGCCGCAGCAGCCACAGAATCCCCACGTCCTCTCCCTGAAGAAACTCCACGACCACGTGCCTTACTCCCTGCCTTCTTCATCTTGGTAGATTGATAAAGAAACTCTGAAAAGTTATAAGGTCTAAGTGTGGTTATTCCGCAGAGACTGCAGTGAACACTGCACACAACTGTTCACTACCCAATGCGTCTCAGCAGGAAGGCAGTCTGTGCGTCAAAACAAAGGCACAAGCATACATCCATGTACCCTGTTTATAAAGCTATATAAAAAAAATTATGTAGTAGTGACGCACACTTTATTGAGGTACAGTATTACATCGCCATTCACCATCTGTGGCTATGCAGTCTCATCTATATATACCTTATCTATCTGTTGTCATGCTTCCAAGTCGACAGTCACAGTCAGCCATAAATAGCAATTTTCACTATGCACTATGCACTTTTGAAAGGTTATGTTTGTTAATAAAAATGATTATTGCCACATATTATGAGTATTACATGATGGAAATTGTATAATTTTGTATAAAATATTTAGTGACATTATTCAGCAAATGGAACATTTTAGTAATATCACAGATAACTTGTAATGCTGATGATGTTTTGAAGTCAGACATTCATTGTCTATACAATAAAAATGGTGTACATACTGTTACTTATCCATCATTAATGGATTCAGATATGTACTTGTATGCTTTTATGTACAACCGTATAGCAGATTCCTTAACTAATTTATTTTGTGGTTTGCATTGCTGTTCAACATGTTAATGTATGTGTTTATGTTTGTCAATTCTTTATTTATCTAGATATTAGTTTAAATGAAATCATCATCTTATGGTAGTAAAGGTTATCTTTCTCTTGTTTGAAGTATAGACATTTAAAATTGACAGGTAACAAGGAAATTACTTGATCTAGTATTTAAACATCCTCCTTGACCCTGGGCTCCAACACCGCCAGTTGTTGCTCGGAAGTGCTGTTAGCACAGTCAACACTTGCTCCTGTGTTACTGGGGTTCAGTAACGTCAGCTGGTCCTCGGTTGTGCCATTGGCTCTTTTCCTTCTGCTGCCCCTCCGGGTTCCAGCACAGTCAGCTGGTCCTCGTTACTTGCATTGGCTCTTGTACCTTCTGCTACCCGTCCGGGTTCCAGTACCGTCAACTGGTTCTCCGCAGTGCCTTTGGCCTAGGTGCCTCCATCTCGGTATCCGAGTTCCAGCAACGTCTGCTGGTCCTTGGTAGTGCTTTGGAGCACAGGTACCTCCTGCTTAGTAACCGTGTCCCAGTAACGTCAGCTGGTCCTCGGTTGTGCCATTGGCTCTTTTCCTTCTGCTGCCCCTCCGGGTTCCAGTACCGTCAACTGGTTCTCCGCAGTGCCTTTGGCCTAGGTGCCTCCATCTCGGTATCCGAGTTCCAGCAACGTCTGCTGGTCCTTGGTAGTGCTTTGGAGCACAGGTACCTCCTGCTTAGTAACCGTGTCCCAGTAACATCAGCTGGTACAAGATTGTGCTACAAATACAAGATACGGAACAAGAGACACAAGAACAATAAGCAGAAGATCTAAAAGCAGAAGAACATGAAGTATAAGACCAAAATGAAGAGCAAAATATATGCTCTAAATTCTAAGCAGAAGAAGACTAAGCAGTGTATGGGGGTGAGTCCGTTCCTCCTCGTGGTGCCCCTGGAAAATGCCTGCTGCTGCAGGCTAAACTGAACACGGACAAATACTGTTGTAATTTAAATCTTTTGTGACAGCAAGAACGGAAGGATGAAAAATTCATACTTTGACAGATTACAAGTACAGGATTCTCTGTCACAAATAAAAATATGATGAAGATGAAGCAGAATATGAATAAGAATAATAGTTTAATAAGAAGAATATGAGTAATGTTAACAAAGATGAATAGCAAGAAGTTTAAGAAGAAGATAAAGAAGGTGAAGATGAAGAATAATTTGATGAAAAAGATGATGCTGCAGAAGATTATGAAGGAGAAAGTGTGTGAAAAGTTAAAAAGGTGAAGATGAAGAGCATGGAAGTTGTGTAATATACATATTTGCCTAAATATAAAAAACGTTAACATTGTCAATTTCTTCGTCAATCCGAACATCTTTAAAAAAAAAAATATTTATGCTATTCCATTTGATTGGGTTAAACATCTATGCCTTTAATGTCTCCTCAACCTTCCCCAATACATTCTACATTACTCTTTCTTGTTTTCCTTCATGTACAATTAACCAACAAGGCAAGAATGGGTTTTTTTTAATTTCGATATTTTGTTCCCATAGACTTACATGGGACTTCCGGTATCGGTATCGGGTATCGCCGATATTTTAGTGATATCGGCGATACCATTCCGATTCCGATACTTTAGGATATCGGAAAGTATCGCTCAACTCTAATCAGGATACAAAGTGAACAATATTAAAACAGAAGCGCTTCCTCTAAATGTCCCAGATTCTGCATTAAAAGTAAACTATAATTACAGATGGAAAGACACCTCCCGAACATTTCTAGGGGTTCAATTGTCCTCTAACTATAAAACATTATACCAGCATAACTTTCCAAAATTATTTCTTCCACTATTTCTGTTTGGAAGAATCTCAGCGGTCAAAATGCCCCATACTTCCCAAACTCTTATACCTGTTTGAAACGCTCCCCGTTTGTGTCCCTTTTAGGAAACTCCCGCCTTGACTACTGCAACCTCCTGCTCTGTGGCCTCCCCTCTAACACTCTCGTACCCCTCTAATCTATTTTAAACTCTGATGCCCGACTAATCCACCTGTCCCCCCGCTATTCCCCGGCCTCTCCCCTCTGTCAATCCCTGCACTGGCTCCCCATTACCCAAAGACTCCAGTTCAAAACCCTAATCCTGACATACAAAGCCATCCACAACCTGATTCCTCCATACATTTGTGACCTCGTCTCCCGGTACTTACCCGCACGCAGCCTCCAATCCTCACAAGATCTCCTTCTCTCCTCCCCTCTTATCTCCTTTTCCCACAATCGCATACAAGATTTCTCTCGTGCATCCCCCATACTCTGGAACTCTCTACCACAACATATCAGACTCTCGCCTACCATGGAAACCTTCAAAAAGAACCTGAAGACCTACCTCTTCCGACAAGTCTACAACCTGCAGTGACCACTGATCCACCAAACCGCTGCACGACCAGCTGTACCCTCGCCTACTGTATCCTCACCCATCCCTTGTAGATTGTGAGCCCTCACGGGCTGGGTCCTCTCTCATTCTGTACCAGTTGTGACTTTTATTGTTTAAGATTACTGTAATTGTATTTATTATGTACACCCCTCCTCACATGTAAAGCGCCCTGGAATAAATGGTGCAATAATAATAATGTCCAATCATTTATTCTCCAATTTATTTAGGCACATGTGATGATACCTGGACTGGAAGCTCCCTTTCTTGTGCTGTTCTGGAACTTTCCACATAGAACTACAACCCCCATCGTTTTGCCAACACAGTGCAAAACCGCCTCCCTCTTCCCCCTTGTGCCTGCAGCTCGCTGCAATTCACTGTTTGAAAGTACAGCACTCCTTCCTTTCGCCCCCACCTCAGGAATTTCTTTCAGGAATTTCTTTGTCTCAAAACCCTGCAGGATGATCCCATAGCTTATTATGAGAATTCATTCTTTTGGTCATAACACGGTGTGAGCTTACGTTAGAGACACTAAAGCTACGGATTTTAATCATGCATCCATCAGGCGTCGTTCCCGTGGTACTGGTGAACCCGTAACCCCAACAGAACCCGAGAAATGGAAATCTCTGGTGCACCATGTACTATCTCACCCAAGTTTGGGCTCATTCGAACAGTCATTTCAGAATAAGATCACTGATAGGTCTGCCATTATTCTGCTAGAGTCCCCCGCTGAGTTATGGTCCTTATGACTTTCCAGAACTTGAAACTATAACTTCTAGCCCTGGGAGGTGGCCAGAAAACCATCCCCTTTGTGAGGTCACCAGCCCACATGTATAAGTCTTGCAGCTAGCCCCCCTGGTCATCCCAGGCTGTGATGACGTGACTAACAGATCTGCAAATGAACTATGATGTGTGGCTCCTCCCCCCAGCCTGTCTTGCCTGTAACTACCTAAGTGCCATGTAAGTTTTTCACCTTTAACCCTGTTTTGTTTTAACTGTATTGTACATACTGGTATTGTCTCAGCTTGTTACATCTTTTTAAACTGTATAGACACTGCCTGCAATTTTAGGAATAAACCTATAAAATTATTAGTTTGTTTCTCCTGCTCTATAAACGATTTTGCACGTGCCTGAAGTACTACGCTACTGATTTGGGGTTGCTACGGACCTTCTTGATAAATTGTTCATTAAGTAAATCGTAGCTGGTGGCAGCTAAAAAAGAAGGGGGTGTAAAGTGTTGACCTATTGGTGGCGTTGGCAGTGACGGAGCGGGTTTTATAAGTGTATTGCCTGGCTGCGGCCCGGAGTAATTATAATTCCCTCACTGCAGCGTGCCCAATAGCCAGCACACATCCAAGCGGCCCGTCTGGCGACTATCCTAGGTGCAGTTCCCTGACTGACCTGAGGATAAGGGGGCACAAGAGAGCTGCAAGTTCCTAAATGGAAGTGGGATAATTATAAATCCCTGCAGATTATTCCTGACACATTGGGTCGGATGGCAGCAGCCGTCGTGTGTGTGCCGCGTTTTCGTCACATTTGTGGCAACGGAGGGATCACAAGCCGTGATACCCCGGGCTACCGTGTGTGGCGGACCGTGTGCCGTTCATCACAGCATACAAAAGGCATAGGATTAAAAATCAAATTATACTTGCGAGTAAATCTAGAGGAGGACTGGGTGTCCCTGATATCATCAGGTATTACTGGGCGGCTCATCTTCGTCATATCCCAGCGTGGTCTATTCATAGAGCATTTTCTAGATGGATGGAGGTGGAGAAACTCTGGCTAGCCCCAGTACACCCTAACTCCTACCTTTGGAGAACCTCTTCCAATAAGTTAGATTCATACATGCTGGGCACAATAACCTTTACCAAAACAATTTGGGATCAATGCTCCAAAAAACTCCCACTAATATCAGAACATTCCCCTTTGACTTCATTCCTATTATATCCAGCGATACCTTATAGACTGAGTGGTAATTTTTCTGCTTTGCAGATATAGTGGACATGCCCTCCACTCCGTACACCTCGTACACACACAGCTTCGCTCTGTACACCTCGTACACACACGGCTCCGCTCCATACACACACAGCTCTGCTCGTACACCTCGTACACGCGCGGCTCTGCTCCGTGCACCCAGTACACACGTGGCTCCGCTCTGTACACCTCGTACACGCGCGGCTCTACTCCGTACAACTTGTACACGCGTGGCTCCGCACACCTCGTACATGTGCGTCTCTGCTCTGTACATCTCATACACGCGCTGGTCTGCTCCGTACACCTCATAAACACGCGGCTCTGCTCCGTACACCTCGTAAACACACGCGGCTCTGCTCCGTACACCTCGTAAACAAACGCGACTCCGCTCCGCACACCTCTCACACATGCAGCTCCGCTCCATACACCTCGTATATACGCGGCTCTGCTCCGTACACCTCATACACACGCGGCTCTCCTCCGCTCTGTACACCTCGTACACACATGGCTCCGCTCCGTACACCATGTACACACAGCTCCGCTCTGTACACCTCGTACTCACGGCTCCGCTCCGTACACCTCGTACTCACAGCTCCGCTTCGTACACACACGGCTCCGCTCCGTACACCTCGTACACACACGGCTCCACTCCGTACATGCGCGGCTCCACTCCGTACATCTCGTACATGTGCGCCTCCGCTCCGTACACCATGTACACGCGCTGGTCTGCTCTGTACACCTCGTAAACACACGCGGCTCCGCTCCGTACACCTCGTACACACACTGTTCCATTCCGTACACCTCGTACACACATGGCTCCGCTCCGTACACCTCGTGCACGCATGGCTCCGCTCCGTACACCTCGTACACACACGGCTCCACTCCGTACACCTTGTACACACACGGCTCCGCTCCGTACACCTCGTACTCGCACGGCTCCGTACACCTCATACACCTCGTATATATGTGTCTCTGCTCCGTACACCTCATACCCATGCGGCTCTGCTCCGCTCTGTACACCTCGTACACACATGGCTCCACTCTGTACACCTCGTACACACACGACTCTGCTCCGTACACCTCGTACACACACTGCTCCGCTCCGTACACCTCGTACACACACTGCTCCGCTCCGTACACCTCGTACACACACGGCTCCACTCCGTACACCTCGTACACACACGGCTCCGCTCCGTACACCTCGTACTCGCACGGCTCCGTACACCTCATACACCTCGTATATATGTGTCTCTGCTCCGTACACCTCATACCCATGCGGCTCTGCTCCGCTCTGTACACCTCGTACACACATGGCTCCACTCTGTACACCTCGTACACACACGACTCTGCTCCGTACACCTCGTACACATGCTGCTCCGCTACATCCACACTGTAAACCCCTCCTGACCCCACAAATAAATTTCCCCTCATCCAGCACCATGACAACCAGCACAGCAGAGTCCTACATACAGGAAGAGGAGGAGCTTGCCGTGTGCTCGAGTCTGCAGCTAGGTGGAGAGAGCTCCTTGCAAAGGGAGTTTTTTTTTTCCCTGGACTGCCAGCCTGCCCTCTCCCAGAAAGAGAGACTTCTCCCTGGGACTGAGCTTAGGGGCTGAGCCCCTGGCTCCCACCCCCCAGCAAAGCCGGCTGGGGGTGGGAGGCCTCACATACCAGCAGGAAGCCATACCATCTAGCCAGTCCCAGGGAGGATTGTGAGGAAAAAGCCCTCGGGGGCCGCAAGACCCCAGGGTCCAAGACCCCTGAGGCCGGGACCGTGGCGGTTCCTCCTCCCGGAGGAGGAGGAGAGGTGGCCAGCGGAGGTGCGGCAGTGGAGCCCCCCAACATCTGGGGCTCCAAGGCGGCGGGGGAGCCTGTCACCACCTATGGCTCCCGCATCCACGCGCACCTCTGCGAATACGAGGAGGCCGCCAAACAGCTGAGGAGACTCTGGGAGGAGTTGAAGGGAGCACGCGTGACCGCAAAGCACAAGCTCCCTGCCTCAAGGAGAGCAGAGGTCTCCGCCACAGTGGAGAGGCTGAAGGAGTCCATTAAGGCTTTGGAACATCGGAGAGCAGAGATCCTGGAGGGAAGAGGCCCCTTCGAGGAGAAGCTAAAAAACGACGACTGGTTCAGGGCCCTGACCGGTGGGTCTCCTGGGGGGTCAGGAGGCCCCAGCCAGGTAGAGGAGGAGAAGGAGGAAGATGACGGCTGTGAGGCATCTGCGCCAGTCCCACCTGAAGACCTGGTGAGTGTGAACGCCCAGGTATCATGCAGCGGGATAGCACCTGAGCAAGTGGCCCTCCCAACGGACTCCAGTAATTAGGAGGAAAGTGGGAGCGAGGGGGAGGATGGAGGGAGTGGTAGCAGCAGTGAGGGGGCTACCTCATCCTGCAACAAGTGCGGCAGATCGAGTCCCCAGCACGGTTTGGCGAGCTGTTTGGGGATGAGATCTGCGAGGATGGGGCAACCTGGAAGGGGAAGAAAAGAAAAAAAAAAAGCCAAGGTCACCACCATAGACAAATTCGTCTATGCTCCCCTTAATGTGGCCCCCCTGTCCCGTTGTGTGGAACCCGCTGCCCACCCCAGCTCGGGCCCTGTGGTGGGTCCGCAGCAAGGGAGCTGGGAGAGGAGAGTCTGCCCGGGTCTGGGTGCCATGCCTAGTGGTGGCAGCTCGGACTCGGGCAGCGATATGGAGAGTGTCGGTGCCGGTATTGTTAATGGTGGTGGTGCTCGGGCCCAGTCCTCTGTGGCAGGGGGGGCTGGCCCGGCACCTGGAGTCTATACAGCCGGGGCCGCATCTCCGGCGGCGAGAGCTGGGGGTCTCTGGGCCCCCCACACACGGATCCGCTAAGACTGGATCACTTTTGGGGGTCCAGAGACCAAGAAAGGGGGTGGAGTCTGCTGTAAGGCAGCAAGTTAAAAAATGCAAGTTGTTGGTCGCTCCCCTGGCGGTGTCCATGGCAGGGTCGGGGTCCTCTGCGTATAGATCCAATAAGGGATCCACGCCAAGGGCTGCCCTGCCGCCGCTGGATGCCGAGGGGGAGTGGCCGACCTTGCCAAAAGTAAGTGGTGGGTACAAGAGGGCGGTGATGGCCTGTGAGGGGGTGTGTCCTCCTCGGCCGCTGTTCCACCCGCTACTGTCGTGTCTGGCGGGGGGGCGTAGCCTTGCGGGCTACTGCTCCACCCGCTATGACTGCGGCTGGCGGGGGCGTGGCCTCGGCGGCCGCAGCTCCGCTCGTTGTGCTCGTGGTTGGCGGGGGCATGGCCTTTCGGGCCTTCGCTCTACCCGCCATGGCCGTGACCACGGGGAGGCATGGCCTCAGCAGGCCCGCTGCCTTCTGTCCCGCCCACAAAAATCATGCCCGAGAAAGCTGGCAAGGGGTTGCAGGGGTCCCCAGCCCGCTTACCTCCATCTGGTGGTGCGGGTGTTAGAACCCTCTTGTTAGATTTTGTTTCAGTTTGCTGGTCACATGACCTTTTTTTCCCTATTTAGTCTGGCTCCGCCCTTCTGGCTTTGCTGGACTTCATTGTATTATCTACTCTTAAGCTAGCCGGGTGCTTAGGTGCCTTACTCTGTCAGTTTTGCTTAATCTTAGGATCTCGTAGTAATTTGTTTTCTGTTTAATTTTTCCCTGCTACATTTTCTGTTAGGAGGTGTCTATCTTTTCTCCCAGTCCCTAGATCTTGTAGGGATTCCTCCCTCGCAACTATAGGTCTTCGTTCAGACTAGCTGAGGACTTTAGCGGGTCTGGTCGCAGGATCAGGTTCCCCGTTACATCGTAGGGATCAAGCTCAGTTTTATTGTAGGGACAGAGTTCCCATCTTTCCTTAGTGCTTGTAGCAGTTCATAACAGTAAGTCCAGCCAAGAAATAAAAAAAAAATAAAAAATCTCTAAGGAAAGATTTTCTGTTTTCATCATGTTGTCGGTTCGGGATTGGCTGAACGCCTGCAGGGTCTCTCTCTGGAGGTGGCTGAAATCCAGCAACACGTGAGTAGTTGTTCTGGAGCACATTTCGTGGAGCCAAAGGTACGTTTGCCTGATTTATTTTTTGGTGAACAACAAGATTTTTTTTCTTTTAAAAATGCTTGCTTGTTGTATTTCCGTTTGAGACCCAGATCCTCTGGTGATGAATCACAGCGCATAGGGTTTATAATGTCACTTTTGCGCAAAGAACCTCAGGACTGGGCCTTTTCTCTGCAGCCTAGTGATCCATGCTTTGGATCAGTGGATGGTTTTTTTTCTGCTTTGGGGTTGTATGACGATCCGGATCGTGTTTCATCAGCTGAGACAGAGTTGAGAGGTTGGAGACAGGGATCGGGTAATGTGGAAAAATATTGTACTCACTTCCGTAGGTGGTCCACCCAGGTGGGCTGGAACGATTCAGCTTTGAAAAGTTTATTTCTTGCAGGATTATGTGAAAGGGTTAAATATTTGCTGATTGCTTATCCTATGCCTGGTAACTTGCAAGAGGCTATGCAATTGGCCATACGGGTGGATAGGAGACTGCATGCAAGGGTTAATGAGAGTAAGTCTGCTTTGTCAGCTCCAGGTTTGGAGAAGGAATGTACTGACATTGCAGAGCCGATGGAAATTGGAGCAATGGCACCTCACTCTCGGGAAAAAGAACGCAGATTTGCTCAAGGTTTGTGTTACTACTGTGGTAAATCTGAGCATTTCATTAAGAACTGTGCGCTTCGAATGAATAAAGAGAAAAAAAAAATGAGGTCAGTGTCGCCCGCATAGCTTGTTTAAACAATAAAGGTGTCTTTCTTTCTGCTACCACTGCTGGTGAAAAGGAATTTATGGAGTTTCGGGTATTTGTGGATTGTGGTTCAACTCTCAATGTGATTGATGGGAAATTTTTGGAAAAACTAAAATTAAAACCCAAACTTCTGTCTTCTCCTATTAATGTGGTGTCTGTGGATGGCTCTCCCTTGAAAAATGTTACTCACCATATCTGTGAATTTCCTCTTACTATTAATGGTGTTCATCAAGAGAACTTGGATTTAGTAGTTTTGAATAATTTGCCCTCACCGGTGATTTTGGGGTTACCCTGGTTAAAATTGCACAATCCGGTACTGGATTGGTCTACCAATGAAATTAAGTCCTGGAGTCCTAAGTGTTATGACAAGTGTTGTAACGGGCGTATTGCTGCTGTAGTTAAGGGGGAGTTACCTGTACCTATTCAGGATTTTTGGAAAGTTTTTTCTGATAAGGAATCGCAGGTATTGCCTCCTCATAGAGATTATGATTGTGCAATTGAATTTGTCCCTGGAGCGACTCTTCTAAAAGTCGTTTATTTAATTTGACTATTCCTGAGAGAAAGGCTTTGGAGGAATACA
>JARQOD010007901.1:0-37671 GCA_033576555.1 Oophaga sylvatica
CCTTTGGCCTAGGTGCCTCCATCTCAGTATCCGAGTTCCAGCAACGTCTGCTGGTCCTTGGTAGTGCTTTGGAGCACAGGTACCTCCTGCTTAGTAACCGTGTCCCAGTAACGTCAGCTGGTCCTCGGTTGTGCCATTGGCTCTTTTCCTTCTGCTGCCCCTCGGAAGTGCTGTTTGCACAGTCAACACTTGCTCCTGTGTTACTGGGGTTCAGTAATGTCAGCTGTTCCCCTGCTGTGTGAACGGCAAAAAGTCCTGCTGCCTCCACCCTGTTCTCCTGTCATCCCTGGGCTTCAACACCACCAGTTGGTGCTCGGAAGTGCTGTTTGCACAGTCAACACTTGCTCCTGTGTTACTGGGGTTCAGTAATGTCAGCTGTTCCCCTGCTGTGTGAACGGCAAAAAGTTCTGCCTCCACCCTGTTCTCCTCTCATCCCTGGGCTCCAACACCGCCAGTTGGTGCTCGGAAGTGCTGTTTGCACAGTCAACACTTGCTCATGTGTTACTGGGTTCAGTCATGTCAGCTGTTCCCCTGCTGTGTGAACGGCAAAAAGTCCTGCTGCCTCCACCCTGTTCTCCTGTCATCCCTGGGCTTCAACACTGCCAGTTGGTGCTCGGAAGTGCTGTTTGCACAGTCAACACTTGCTCCTGTGTTACTGGGGTTCAGTAATGTCAGCTGTTCCCCTGCTGTGTGAACGGCAAAAAGTCCTGCCTCCACCCTGTTCTCCTCTCATCCCTGGGCTCCAACACCGCCAGTTGGTGCTCGGAAGTGCTGTTTGCACAGTCAACACTTGCTCCTGTGTTACTGGGGTTCAGTAATGTCAGCTGTTCCCCTGCTGTGTGAACGGCAAAAAGTCCTGCTGCCTCCACCCTGTTCTCCTGTCAACCCTGGGCTCCAACACCGCCAGTTGGTGCTCGGAAGTGTTATTTTTGTCACGGGTACTCACTCCTACCCAGACTGGTTACAGCACGCCAGCTGTTTCCTGTCAGTGTCAACGTCACTTAGCCTCCAATAAGTAGTCCTGTCGTGTTGCGGTCGGTTAAGCCGACTCTATGGTGCCTGCAGTTTAGGTGCTTCCTATGTGTGCTGCGGGATATGTAAATAAAGGCTGTTTCCGTCGTGACAATAGGACAATCACCCACTGTAGGACTGTGGAATTTGGTAACTGCGGCCGGCTCGCGGCCTGTCAACTTAAATTTCCATGGGTACCTTCTGCTACCCGTCCGGGTTCCAGTACCGTCAGCTGGTTCTCCGCAGTGCCTTTGGCCTTGGTGCCTCCATCTCGGTATCCGAGTTCCAGCAACGTCTGCTGGTCCTTGGTAGTGCTTTGGAGCACAGTTACCTCCTGCTTAGTAACCGTGTCCCAGTAACGTCAGCTGGTCCTCGGTTGTGCCATTGGCTCTTTTCCTTCTGCTGCCCCTCCGGGTTCCAGCACAGTCAGCTGGTCCTCATTACTTCCATTGGCTCTTGTACCTTCTGCTACCCGTCCGGATTCCAATACCGTCAGCTGGTTCTCCGCAGTGCCTTTGGCCTAGGTGCCTCCATCTCAGTATCCGAGTTCCAGCAACGTCTGCTGGTCCTTGGTAGTGCTTTGGAGCACAGGTACCTCCTGCTTAGTAACCGTGTCCCAGTAACGTCAGCTGGTCCTCGGTTGTGCCATTGGCTCTTTTCCTTCTGCTGCCCCTCCGGGTTCCAGCACAGTCAGCTGGTCCTCGTTACTTCCATTGGCTCTTGTACCTTCTGCTACCCGTCCGGATTCCAGTACCGTCAGCTGGTTCTCCGCAGTGCCTTTGGCCTAGGTGCCTCCATCTCGGTATCCGAGTTCCAGCAACGTCTGCTGGTCCTTGGTAGTGCTTTGGAGCACAGGTACCTCCTGCTTAGTAACCGTGTCCCAGTAACGTCAGCTGGTCCTCGGTTGTGCCATTGGCTCTTTTCCTTCTGCTGCCCCTCCGGGTTCCAGCACAGTCTGCTGGTCCTCCTTCCATTGTCTCTTGTACCATCTGATACCCGTCCGGGTTCCAGTACCATCAGCTGCTTTTCGGAAGTTACTCAGCCTTCTTGTACCTTCAGCTACATTTCAAAGTTGAAGATTTTTTAAATGTTTTTTTGGGTAATCACTCTGGATCTCCAACACTGAAGACGACGACCCTGAAAAACACCCCGAAGAGGACGACGACCCCGAAGAAGACGACGAGCTCGAAGACGAGGACCCTGAAGACGAGGACCCTGAAGACGACGTCGACGACCCTGAAGACCACCCGGAAGAAGACGACCCCAAGGACGACGACCATCAAGACAACGAGCCTGAACACCATCACAAAGAAGAAATAAAAGATTACCCAGAAGATCACCAACAGGACAAAGAAGATTGAGACAAACTACAAGATACAGAACAAGAGACAGAAGAACAAGAAGCAGAAGAACAAAAAGAAGAAGAACATTAAGTATAAGACCAAAATTAAGAGCAAAATATATGCTCTAAATTATAAGCAGAAGAAGACTAAGCAGTGTATGGGGGTGAGTCCGTTCCTCCTTGTGGTGCCCCTGGAAATGCCTGCTGCTGCAGGCTAAACTGAACGTGGACAAATACTGTTGTAATTTAAATGTTTTGTGACAGCAAGAACGGAAGGATGAAATCTTTACAGATTACAACTACAGGAATGTGTGTCACAAATAAGAATATGATGAAGAAGATGAATAGGAAGAAGATGAAGCAGTTGAATATGATGAAGAATAATAGTTGAATAAGAAGAATATGAGTAATGTTAGCAAAAAGATGAATAGCAAGAAGTTTAAGAAGAAGATAAATAAGGTGAAGATGAAGAATAATTTAATGAAAAAGATGATGCTGCTGAAGATCATGAAGGAGAAAGTGTGGCATAAGTAAAAAAGGTGAAGAGCATGGAAGTTGTGAAACATACATATGTGCCAAAATAAAAAAAACATTAACAACATAGTCAATTTCTTTGTCAATCCGAACGTCTTTAAAAAAAAAGTATTCCTGCTATTCCATTTGATTGGGTTAAACATCTATGCCTTTAATGTATCCTCCACCTCCCCCAATACATTCTACATTACTCTTTGTTGTTTTGCTTCATGTACAATTAACCTAAAAGGCAAGAATGGTTTTTTTTTAATTCCGATATTTTTGTCCCATAGACTTGCATTGGATTTCCGGTATTGGGTATCGCCGATACTTTTTGGGTATCGGCGATACCCATTCCGATCCGAAACTTATTGATATCGGAAAGTATCGCTCAACTCTAGTGTCCAGGCAACATGCAGATAGAATTTTTTTTTTTTTAAGGCTGGTGGAGCTTTGTAGAGATGGCCTAATACAATGAGTACCACAGACTGCTACTATGCCTAAAATTATTGTCTAAGCAACATGCAGATATAATTTATTTTTTTTAAGGCTGGTGGAGCTTTGTAGAGATAGCCTAATACAATTAGTACCACAGACTGCTACTATGCCCAAATTATTGTCCAAGCAACATGGAGATAGATTTTCTTTTGTTTTTTAAGGCTAGTGGAGCTTTGTAGAGATGGCCTAATACAATGAGTACCACAGACTGCTACTATGCCCAAATTATTGTCCAAGCAATATGCAGATAGATTTTTTTTTTTAAGGCTGGTGGAGCTTTGTAGAGATGGCCTAATATAATGAGTACCACAGACTGCTACTATGCCCAAATTATTGTCCAAGCAACATGCAGATAGATTTTTTTTTTTAAGGCTGGTGGAGCTTTGTAGAGATGGCCTAATACAATGAGTACCACAGACTGCTACTATGCCCAAAATTATTGTCCAAGCAACATGCAGATAGAATTTTTTTTTTTTTTTAAGGCTGGTGGAGCTTTGTAGAGATGGCCTAATACAATGAGTACCACAGACTGCTACTATGCCCAAAATTATTGTCCAAGCAACATGCAGATAGAATTTTTTTTTTTTTTAAGGCTGGTGGAGCTTTGTATAGATGGCCTAATACAATGAGTACCACAGACTGCTACTATGCCCAAAATTATTGTCCAAGCAACATACAGATAGAATTTTTTTTTGTTTTTTTTAAGGCTGGTGGAGCTTTGTATAGATGGCCTAATACAATGAGTACCACAGACTGCTACTATGCCCAAATTATTGTCCAGGCAACATGCAGATAGAATTTTTTTTTTTTAAGTCTGGTGGAGCTTTGTATAGATGCCCTAATAGAATGAGTAGCACACACTGCTACTATGCACACAATTATTGAACAGGATAGATGCAGCGAATAATTAGGAGTGATTTGAACGCTGGTGTAGCTGACAAAAAGTGATAGCAACTGCTGTAACCTAGCCCTGAAAAGGGCTGCAATTACAAATTGTCACTGTCCCAAGTTGACCTATCTGTCTATTTAAGAGTGAGCACAGACCAGCCTGCTAAAACTGCTAGGAACTGATGTAACGTAGCCCTCAAAAGGGCTGCAATTACGAGCTAGTCCCTACTCCCTAAACCTTCCTCTCTATTTCTCAGCGATTTCGCTTGCAAGTCGCTGTTGCACAATGCACACACAATATAGCGCTAACAGCAGCAGTGCCGTCTAACACTGAGCTGCAGCACAGAGAAAATGGTGGCGAGGGGGGAAATAGCTGGGTCTTATAGGGCAAGGACATGTGACATACACAGCCAATGACACATGCCCTTGCTTGTGTGAAAAAAAGCACCTCGCTCAGTGTGAGCGCTGCTAATAGGCTGACAGACTGCACCGCCCACTGGAAATGCGGGTAAGAGAAAAAAAAATGGAGATCTTCATTATCTCTGCAGAGATCCATGCTATAATAATATTAATAATAATCTTTATTTATTTAGCGCCATCATATTCCGCAGCGCTTTACAGTTTCACAGTTTCAAAACCCAAGTCATAAGTAACAACGTTAACAATACAATAATTAAAGCAAAATAAGCCGCCCCTGCTCGTGAGAGCTTACAATCTACAATGAGGTGGGGGAGATACAAAGTACAGGTGTGTATATACAATGGTGCATTTACAATGATGGTCCAGCCATCTTGAGGGAGTGAGGGATGGATGGAGATAGTGAATGGGCTACACACACACACTTACACATAGAATGGCTTTGATTAGTGAATGTGATAGGCAGCTCTGAACAAATGTGTTTTGAGGGAGCGCCTGAAACCATGCAAATTGTGGATAGTCCTAATTTCTTGGGGTAGAGCATTCCAGAGGATTGGCGCAGCACGGGAGAAGTCTTGGAGTTGAGAGTGGGAGGTACGGATTAGTGCAGAGGTTAGTCGAAAGTCGTTTACGGAGCGTAGCTGTCGGTTAGGCTGATAGGTAGAAATGAGGAAGGAGATGTAGGGGGGTGCTGCACTGTGGAGAGCTTTGTGGGTGAGAACCAGTACTTTGAATTGGATCCTATAATGAATGGGCAAACAGTGTAAGGACTGGCGAAGAGCGGACACGTCCGAGTACAGATTAGCCAGATGGATGACCCTGGCTGCTGCATTAAGGATGGACTGGAGAGGGGATAGTCGAGTAATGGCGAGGCCAAGTAATAGAGCGTTGCAGTAGTCCAGGCGGGAGTGGATCAATGCTACAGTGAGGGTTTTTGTTTCCATGGTGAGAAAAGGGCGGATTCTAGAGATGTTCTGTAGGTGTAGGCGGTAGGAGCGGGCAAGAGATTGTATATGGGAGGTGAAGGAGAGATTGGTGTCAAACATAACACCCAGACAGCGCGCCTGCTGCTGGGGTGTTATTATAGTGCCGCCCACGAGAGGGAAATGTCAGATTTAGGGAGGTTAGTAGACGGCGGGAGCAGAAGGAGTTCAGTTTTGGAGATATTAAGTTTCAGATAGAGAGCGGACATGATGTTGGAGACTGCGGACAGACAGTCGGTGGCGTTCTGTAGAACAGCGGGGGTAAGGTCGGGGGATGACGTGTATAGTTGTGTGTCATCAGCATAAAGATGGTACTGAAAGCCAAATCTGCTGATGGTCTGTCCAATTTGGGCCGTGTAGAGAGAGAAGAGAAGGGGGCCAAGGACTGAACCCTGGGGTACACCGACAGTGAGAGGAAGAGGAGATGACGTGGAGCCAGAGAACGAAACACTGAAGGAGCGATCAGAAAGATAGGAGGAGAACAAGGAGAGAACAGTGTCCTTAATACCTAGTGACTGGAGCCTAGACAGTAGGAGACGGTGGTCAACTGTGTCGAAAGCTGCAGAAAGGTCGAGAAGAATGAGCAGAGAGTGGTCGCCATTACGTTTTGCTGTCAGAAGGTCATTGGTCACTTTGATGAGTGCAGTTTCAGTCGAATGTAGGGGGCGGAAGCCGGACTGTGAAGGGTCTAGAAGGGAGTAAGTGGAGATGTAATGGGTGAGGCGGGGGTAGACTAGGCGCTCCAAAAGTTTAGAGATGAAGGGGAGATTGGAGACCGGTCTGTAGTTGTTTGTGCAGGATGGGTCAAGAGTGGGTTTCTTTAGTAGTGGCGTAATGATGGAGTGTTTGAAGGAAGATGGGAAAATGCCAGAGGAGAGTGAGAGATTAAAGAGTGTAGTTAGGTGAGTTGTGACAACTGGAGAGAGAGACTGGAGGAGATGTGAGGGAATGGGGTCGGTAGTGCATGTAGTCAGACGAGAGGAAGAGAGGAGTCTGGAGACTTCTTCTTCTGTGATGGGATCAAATGTGGAAAGTGAGCCAGGGGAAATGCAGGGTGGGATGGGAGTCACAGCATTTGGTGGTTGAGAGCGGATTTCCTGATGGATAGTATCTATTTTTTCTATAAAGTGGGAGGCCAGTCGTCAGCACAAATGTCTGTGATAGGGGCTTGTGCTTTTGGCCTGAGGAGGGAGTGAACAGTGTCAAAAAGTTTCTTGGGGATGTTGGCTAGTGAGGAGATCAGGGTGGTGAAGTAGGTCTGTTTGGCGAGGTGAAGGGCAGCATTATAAGTTCTTAACATGAATTTAAAGTGGATGAAGTCTTCTGGTGTGCGGGTTTTTCTCCAGAGGCGTTCAGCACTCCTAGAGCATCGCTGAAGAAGTCGAGTTTGCAATGTGAGCCAGGGCTGTTTTACGGTGTGTTTGGAGGTTCTGAGGGTGAATGGTGCTACTTGGTCAAGGCTGCTTCTAAGAGTGTCATTGTAGTGCTGAACTGCCAGATTAGGACAAGAAAAAGAGGAGATTGGGGACAGCGATGAGTGTAGGGAGTCTGAAAGTGTCTGAGGGTTAATGGCTTGTAGATTTCTGAATGCATGGTAGGTAGGAGTGCGCTGGGGTGGTCGAGGATTTGTGAGGATGAAGGAGAGAATGTTGTGGTCAGAGAGTGGAAGCGGTGAGTGATTTAGGTGGGAGATTGAACAGAGGCGGACAAAGACCAGGTCAAGGGTGTTACCATCCTTGTGTGTCTCAGAGGTTGAAAGCTGTGAGAGGCCTAGAGAAGTGGTTAGTGATAGAAGCTGAGATGCCCCTCCTCCGCCACGCTGGACACTCAAAATGTGTATTAATAGTGATTCTCAGCATAACTGTTAAAAATCAAGTGACGATTTAGGTGCACGAACAGTTATCGAACATAACCTCGAACAGCCGGATTTTTTCCAAATCGTTCGGGTTCGTCGAACGACTCGAACACCGCCCAAAACAGCTCGAATTTGAAATTGGCGAACAGTTCTAGTCGAACACCGCTCATCTCTATAACGAACACTCATTTCTCTTGTTGGAAATGTTCAATCTTGAATTTTTTTGCGTTTTTCTGCTCCTCTAATCAGCCCAAACTAGATTTTGAAAGGTTGTGTATCAAACTCTTTTATCTTAGGAGGAAAGTGTAAACATTCATTACACAATTATGCCCCATAGCAAAATTAAATGGAGAATAGAATATCGAACGAACACTCATTTCTCTGGTTGGATATGTTCAATCTTGGAATTTTTTACATTTTTCTGCTCCGCTAATCAGGCCAAACAAGATCATAAAAGGTTGAGTTTCAAACTTTTTTAATTGAGGAGGAAAGTGAAAACATTCATAACACAATTAGGCCCTTTCGCAAAAATGAATGGAGAACAGCATATTGAACGAACACTCATATCTCTGGTTGGAAATGTTCAATCTTGAAATTTTTTGCATTTTTCTGCTCCTCCAATCAGTCCAAACTAGATTATAAAAGGTTGAGTTTCAACCTCTTTCACTTTAGGAGCAAAGTGAAAACATTTATAACACAATTAGGCCCAGTCGCTAAAATGAATGGAGAACAGTATGTCGAGCGAACACTCATATCTCTGGTTGGAAATGTTCAATCTTGAAATTTTTTGCGTTTTTCTGCTCCTTTAATAAGGCCAAACAAGATTATAAAAGGTTGAGTTTCAACCTCTTTTAATTTAGGAGGAAAGTGAAAACATTTATAACACAATTAGCCCAGTGGCAAAAATGAATAGAGAACAACATGTCGAACGAACACTCATATCTCTGGTTGGAAATGATCAATCTTAAAATTATTTGCGTTTTTCTGCTCCTCTAATCACCCCAAACTAGATTTTAAATGGTTGCGTTTCAAACTCTTTTAGTTTAGGAGGAAAGTGAAAACATTCAAAACACAATTAGGCCCAGTGGCAAAAATGAATGGAGAACAGCATATCAAACGAACACTCAAAGCTCTGATTGGAAATGTTCAATCTTGAAATTTTTTTGCGTTTTTCTGCTCCTCCAATCAGCCCAAACTAGACTATAAAAGGTTGAGTTTCAACCTTTTTAGTTTCGGAGGAAAGTGAAAACATTTATAACACAATTAGGCCCAGTCGCTAAAATGAATGGAGAACAGTATGTCGAACTAACACTCATATCTCTGGTTGGAAATGTTCAATCTTAAATTATTTGCCTTTTTCTGCTCCTCTAGTCAGCACAATCTAGATTTTAAAAGGTTGAGTTTCAAACTCTTTTAGTTTAGTAGGAAAGTGAAAACATTCTTAGCACATTTAGGCCCAATAGCAAAAATGAATGGCGAACAGCATATCGAATGAACTCTCCGATCTCTGATTGAAAATCTTCAGTCTTGAAATTTTTTGCATTTTTCTGCTCCTCTAATCTGCCCCAACTAGATTATAAAAAGTTGAGTTTCAACCTCTTTAGTTTAGAAGGAATGCAAAAATATTCATAACTCAATAAGGCCCAATAGAAAAATTGAATGGAGAACAGAATATCGAACGAACACTCATTTCTCTGGTTGGAAATGTTCAATCTTGAAATTTTTTGCATTCTTCTGCTCCGCTAATAAGCGCAAAGTAGATTTTAAAAGGTTGAGTTTCAAACTCTTTTAGTTTACGAGCAAACTGAAAACATTAATAACACAATTAGGCCCAAAAGCAAAAATGAATGGAGAACAGCATATCAAGCGAACACTCATATCTATGGTTGGAAATGTTCAATCTTCAATTTTTTTGCGTTTTTCTGCTCCTCTAATCACACCAAACTAGATTTTAAAAAGTTGACTTTCAAACTCTTTTAGTTTAGGAGGAAAATGAAAACATTCGTAACACAATTAGGCACAAAAGCAAAAATGAATGGAGAACAGCATATCAAACGAACACTCATATCTCTGTTTGGAAATGTGCAATCTTGAAATTTTTTGCATTTTTCTACTCCTCTAATCAGCCCATACTAGATTTTAAAAATCTGCATTTCAAACTCATTTTAGGAGAAAAGTGAAAACAAAATACAATTAGGAACAATAACAAAAATGAATGGAGACGAGCACATCGAACGAACACTCATATCTCTGGTTCGAAATGTTCAATCTTGAAATTTTTTGTACTGTTCTGCTTCTCTAATCAGCCCAAACTAGATTTAAAAGGTTGAGTTTCAAACTCTTTTAGTTTAGGAGGAAAGTGAAAATATTCATAACACATTGTTAGGGTCTGCGGAACGCACCAAATATAAGATGTAGAGAGGTGCGTTCGCAGTCCGGGGTCCACCGTGCAGGCAGAGCCTGCTGCTAGTAAGATGGCGCAAGAAGCGAACTTTGTTATCCCGCAGAGTTGCCACAATAAATGCCATAACGCGCTGTGGCAATACAGGTCCTTCTCAAAAAATTAGCATATAGTGCTAAATTTCATTATTTTCCATAATGTAATGATTACAATTAAACTTTCATATATTTTAGATTCATTACACACCAACTGAAATTTGTCAGGTCTTTTATTGTTTTAATACTGATGATTTTGGCATACAACTCCTGATAACCCAAAAAACCTGTCTCAAAAAATTAGCATATCAAGAAAAGGTTCTCTAAACGACCTATTACCCTAATCTTCTGAATCAACTAATTAACTCTAAACACATGCAAAAGATTCCTGAGGCTTTTAAAAACTCCCTGCCTGGTTCATTACTCAAAACCCCCATCATGGGTAAGACTAGCGACCTGACTGATGTCAAGAAGGCCATCATTGACACCCTCAAGCAAGAGGGTAAGACCCAGAAAGAAATTTCTCAACAAATAGGCTGTTCCCAGAGTGCTGTATCAAGGCACCTCAATGGGAAGTCTGTTGGAAGGAAACAATGTGGCAGAAAACGCTGTACAACGAGAAGAGGTGACCGGACCCTGAGGAAGATTGTGGTGAAGGACCGATTCCAGACCTTGGGGGACCTGAGGAAGCAGTGGACTGAGTCTGGTGTAGAAACATCCAGAGCCACCGTGCACAGGCGTGTGCAGGAAATGGGCTACAGGTGCCGCATTCCCCAGGTAAAGCCACTTTTGAACATAAACAGCGGCAGAAGCGCCTGACCTGGGCTACAGAGAAGCAGCACTGGACTGTTGCTAAGTGGTCCCAAGTACTTTTTTCTGATGAAAGCAAATTTTGCATGTCATTCGGAAATCAAGGTGCCAGAGTCTGGAGGAAGACTGGGGAGAAGGAAATCCAAAATGCCTGAAGTCCAGTGTCAAGTACCCACAGTCAGTGATGGTGTGGGGTGCCATGTCAGCTGCTGGTGTTGGTCCACTGTGTTTCATCAAGGGCAGGGTCAATGCAGCTAGCTATCAGGAGATTTTGGAGCACTTCATGCTTCCATCGGCTGAAATGCTTTATGGAGATGAAGATTTCATTTTTCAGCACGACCTGGCACCTGCTCACAGTGCCAAAACCACTGGTAAAAGGTTTACTGACCATGGTATTACTGTGCTCAATTGGCCTGCCAACTCTCCTGACCTGAACACCATAGAGAATCTGTGGGATATTGTGAAGAGAAAGTTGAGAGACGCAAGACCCAACACTCTGGATGAGCTTAAGGCCGCTATCGAAGCATCCTGGGCCTCCATAACACCTCAGCAGTGTCACAGGCTGATTGCCTCCATGCCACGTCACATTGAAGCAGTCATTTCTGCAAAAGGATTCCCGACCAAGTATTGAGTGCATAACTGAACATTATTATTTGATGGTTTTTTTGTTTGTTTTTAAAAAACACTTTTATTATATTGGACGGTTGAAATATGTTAATTTTTTGAGACAGGTTTTTTGGGTTATCAGGAGTTGTATGCCAAAATCATCAGTATTAAAACAATAAAAGACCTGACAAATTTCAGTTGGTGTGTAATGAATCTAAAATATATGAAAGTTTAATTGTAATCATTACATTATGGAAAATAATGAAATTTAGCACTATATGCTAATTTTTTGAGAAGGACCTGTATGTGCGAACTCTATTGTTCCACAGAGCCGCTAGAAGGAGTGTAGCAGCGCTATATGGCGATCTGTGCGAACTCAGTTAACACCACTGAGTCGCAAAGTAAACACGCTAGAGCGCTGTCTAGCGTTGAAAGCAAACCCTGTTGCGTCACAGAGCCGCTGAGACAAACTTCTGTGTCCTGTTATTCACCCAGGTACACAGTTGACTGCTAAGCGAACATAGAAAGTGATCATGCGCTAATGTCCTTGCGGGAGTCATCCGCAATCTATGGCGTCTGACCGCCAGGCCCTGAATACGGCAATCAAACTGCTCACCGGTTATGCCGGTAATCTAAGGCATCTAAGACACTGACCCTGACCAACTAGCATACCAAGCTCCTCACCGATTAGGTCGGTATTGTAATGGCGTATTTCAGCCGCCCTAACCACACACACGCATGACCATACTGGCACAAAGCATATAACGGTTGATACTAGCACACGGCCGTGCGGTAAGGATAGCCTTTTACGGCAGCCACGAGAAAAAGACCTTCCAGGACCAATGGGAAGCTGCTTCAGAACATCAACAGCTACAGGACCTTCCTGAAGGACCAATAGGAGATGCAGCTGTATCTGAGCATGTGACCCCTGATCTCCAATGGGAGATCTTGCCCTGGGCATGCTCAGATGAAGCAACAAAGGACTTAGTCCCAAATCTGCCTGCTCCAACACTGGTTGCAGCAGCAAGTCTCTGCACAGTACTGGGCCGGGCAAAACGCTGGGACCGATGTCTCTGCTGAGCAGGAACCACTGCAGCCGGAGATGGATGGGGGACCACAGCGAGAACAGCTCGAGATTCCCCTTGTGCAGGAGTGGGAACTCGAACCCTAACACACCCCCTCCTAGGGCCCCCCTTCTTTGGGCCTCGCTGCGCTCAAAGGCAGCGATGAGCTGCGAAGCATGAACATGCTCGGCAGGCTTCCAGGACCTATCCTCAGGCCCATAACCCCTCCAATCCACCAAATAAATAAATAATTTTTTGCCTCGTACCACCTTGCACCCAACAATGGCGTTCACCCCATGATCGTCGGTAGATGAAAGGTGTCAGTGATACCAAGGCGAGGCGGAAGGGCTAGGCAGTAAACCACCGGGTTCACCTGCTCAAGAACTTTAAAGGGACCCAAAAAGCGAGGTGCCAACTTGGTGGACTCTACACGTAGCCTGATGTTTCGGGCAGAGAGCCACACTAGGTCACCGGGAGCAAATGTAGGAGCTGGGCGCCGATGGGCATCAGCCGAAGACCTCATCCTCTCTTTGGAGGCCTGAATGGCATCCTGGGTGCGGTCCCAAATGTCCCGTGCCTCCACAGCCCAGTCTGCCACCCTGGAATCAGCAGAAGACACGGGCATGGGCACTGGTACCCGCGAATGCTGACCGTAGTTCAGGAGGAATGGGGTCTGTCCGGTGGAGTCAGCCACAGCATTATTTAGAACTAACTCAGCCCACGGTAGCAAGGATGCCCAGTCATCTTGCCTGGCAGAGACAAAATGTCGCAAGTATGTGGCCAAGGTCTGGTTGGCCCTCTCTACCAACCCATTAGTCTCGGGATGGTATGCAGAGGAGAGATTCAACTCAATGCTGAGTAAACGACACAGCTCTCTCCAGAACCGAGACGCAAAGTGGGGACCTCGATCACTGAAAATTTTGTCTGGCATACCGTGTAGGCGGAAAATATGCCTAATGAATAATGCTGCCAAGGCCCGTGCAGACGGTAACCGTGGTAACGGCACCAAGTGCACCATTTTAGAGAAGTGGTCGGTTATCACCCAGATGATGGTGCAGCCCCGAGACTTGGGTAAGCCCACCACAAAATCCATCCCGACCATCTCCCAGGGCCTGTCTGCCACCAGCAAAGGGAAAAGTAGCCCAGCTGGCCGTTGTCGAGGGGATTTATTCTTTTTTTTTTTTCCAACATGTTTTATTGATTTAAAGAGTATTACAATAAAAGAAAATCATACAAGTCTTGAAGTAACAAGCTTATTTGACAGGCGTAAAACTCACAATATTGATTTAAAGAGCATTACCAAAAAGTAAGTCATACAGGTTTGAAGGTATCAAGCTTATTCGATGCTTATTTGACAGGCATAATACTCATAAATGTACTCCCTCATCCCTTAACCCTCCCATCCCCCCCAACATATAAACCCCTTAAACGACTCTGCATTTGATTAACAATCAACAAGCTCAAGGAATAGGATTATGTCCGCTAATTTTCTGAAGAAGATACCACTGGGTGTTTTCAAAATGTGTCCTTAGTTTGTCCCTGGTGTCTTGAGACAGTGATGGGATGAACAATGACCATGTGCTTAAAAACTTCCCAGTCAATTTCTCTTTATTTGTCAGGGTATCTAGCCAGTCCATTCGAAAAATATACATTATTTTGGAGTATATGAGAGATTTGGGTGGTGGTAATGGATTTAGCCAGTGCTGCAAGATACTTTTCCTGGCAGCTGAGGCCCATATTATTAACATGGCCTTAACATGTTTGGGGAATTTGTGTTGAGAGCTATCTAAAATATTAAATATTGCCCATTGCGGTGTCAAAGGAAACAATATCCCACCAAGATTCTGCAATTCGGCATGGATAGACTACCATAATTTTTGCACTTTGGGGCATCCCTACGTGTGATGAAATATGTCTGTGTTTCCTGTCCCGCATTTGGAACATGTGAATGTGCCCCCTGGAGACATCCTAGACTTAATGTGTGGGGTAATATAAGCTCTATGAAGGAGTAATAAAGACATGTCTGCATAACTACTGGAGGGGATCACCTTCGGTTGCATCAAAGTGGCATCTAAGATTTCCCCGACTGTGATGTTCTGTATATAATTAACCCAACGTGCTGGACCTGTCTTTTTGCCCTCCCATGACCATTGCTTACGCAACAGTGTGTAAATAGGGTGGGGTGGGGTGGTTTCTTAAGTCTGCAATAAGGTCATCATTGGCCATATGTAGTAATGCTGGTAAGGAGACATGGGGACTTAATTGTTGGTCTAAAAGTACATTTGCAAAATGTGATCTACCTCTTAACCAATCAATGGTGTATCTGAGATTTGCTGCTAGATTGTACTTTGCAATGTCTGGGAAATTGATGCCACCCTCCTCCTTTGGGGCTTGTAGTTTGATTAGACCTATGCGTGTATGTTTTTTGTCTCCCCAAATAAAATTCCTAAAAGCAGTGTTTAGAGTTTTAACATCAGCTCGTGTCAACAAAATAGGTAGTGTTTGGAAAATAAACAATAGTTTTGGAAATATTATCATCTTAATTAAATGACATTGTCCGGAAAAAGACAAAGTAAAGTGTTTCCAGGAGTTTAGAAGATTAAATATGGACGTAATTAGGGGTCTAATATTAATGTGGTATAAGGACGTCAAATCTGCCGGGAGATGGACACCCAAATATTTGATAGATGATGTGCTCCATTGGAAAGGAAGTGTCGAGTTATTTAATTTCCCTTGCTCAAACAGAGCCAGGGCCTCTGATTTATTATCATTTATTTTAAAGCCTGAGCATTTGCCAAAATGATTTACGGCCTCCATGATAACTGGTATTGCCGCATTGGGATTGGAGATGAATAGGAGTATATCGTCGGCAAATGCCGCAATTTTAAGTGAGGTGGAGCCTACCTCTATGCCCCTGTATGTTGAAGAGTTTTGGAGAGTTCTAAGTAAAGGATCTAAAGCAACGTTAAAAAGTAAGGGAGATAAGGGGCAGCCCTGACGCGTTCCTCTCTGGATTTCAAATGTGGAAGAGAGTATACCATTTATGGCCAGCCTGGACACCGGGTTTTTATATAACAACTTTATCGCCTCACAGAACCATGGACCAAAGTTTCTAAACTCCAGGATGTCGAGGAGATAATCCCATGCAACCCTGTTAAACACTTTGTGAGCATCCAGGCTGACCACAATAGAGTCTAAACAGCCATGAGATTTTCCGTAAGAGATAGCTCCCAAAGCCGTCCGTATGTTGTATGTTATGGATTTACCATGGGCAAACCCAATTTGTTGAGGCAATATCAGGTTGGGGATTATTTTTTGCACTCTATTTGCTAGTATTTTAGTGAAAATTTTAAAGTCGGAGTTTAAAAGCGAGATTGGTCTATATCCTTCCACTAGTAAAGGATCTTTGCCTGGTTTGGGGAGCACTATTATGTCTGCTTCATTGAAACGGTCTGGGAGCTGCCCCGATTGAACCAACTGATTAAAGACTTCACAAAGATGTGTCCCTATACTTCCTCCCAATATTTTGTAAAATTCATTGCTATACCCATCAGGGCCAGGAGATTTAGAGAGCTTCAAGGAGCTGATAGCTTGGATGACTTCTGAAGGGGATATAGGAGCATTAAGGATTTCCCTGTGTTCCTCTGTTAGTAAAGGTGCCACCTCCGTTTGCATAAAGTTTAGAATATCGTCCCCCTCTCTCTTCTCAGCTTTGTACAGGGAGCCAAAAATCCACTCCAGTGCAGGAAATGCGATTAGATGTAACCGTTGCATAATAATGGGATCCCTGCCCATCCCAGCGAGTAGGCATTAGAATCCCTGGATTATTGATTACCTGAAGTCGAATGCAGAGACCCACGACCCACTCCCCAAAAAACCTCCCCCTCCCACAAAATTTGTAATTGTGTGCCAAATTCAACATCTCCCTTAAACCCGCATCCTAACGTTAGATGCAGAAGTAAAAATACAGCAAAAAACAACAACATAACAAACAGATGTCAGTTGACATCACCTTATGTGATTCATGGTTTAGTCACTGAGTAAGCCACTCTGGATCTTGCTCATGGTGGCTGGGGAGTATCCCGGACAACAGCCAGAGCCTTCACCGGGTCATCGAAAGCCCAGTTTTTCCCAGAAAGGTTAAAGCGCAGTGTGCAGGATATTGCAGGCCGAACCTGATGTTTTTGTCAGTCAGCAACTTACACACCGGGTTGAAGGCCCTGCGTCTGGTCGTCACCATGGCCGAATAGTCCTGAAACATCAGAACTTTGTGCCCTTCATAGGATAGGTGCGCTTTCTTCCTGTAAGCAGTGAGTAGACGAATTTTGTCTTGAAAGTCAAGGACCTTGAATATCACTGGTCTGGGTCTGTCATTGTCTTTTCCCCTCTGCGGGCCTATTCTGTGTGCTCTATCAACCGCCATTGAACCGAATGTTAATTGAATGTCCAAGGCTCCTGGCAGCCACTCAGATGTTAGTTTTAGCAATTCAGAGGGATGTATGGACTCAGGTAGTCCTATCAGTTTCAAGATATTGCGTCTAGATCGGTTTTATAAGTCGTCCACTTTGGATTGAAGCTCTGTGACGACTTTCTCTTTTCCCTCTAGACGTTCTGCCATTTCCCTGATAACATCCTCCAGATCAGAGATATGTTGTTCAGCCTTATCCAGGCGAGTGCCCTGACTATTAACTTGTGATATTATAGAGTCTATTGAGGTTTGAAGAGTGGCAAATCTAGGATCTATTTCGGGCATAAGGCGTTCCATGATGGCATCCGCTATTGAATGAGAAGTCACGCTACTGGTATCAGAGGTAGATTTAGGCGAGGATGAGCCTTGTTGGTTTCGAGAAGAGGCACGGCCTCCTTTAGTTTGTTTGCCCACAAATTTATCCATACTCAGCGACATTGGTGAGAAGATAGTAGGCGGTGATGTCTCAGTTAAGAAACGTTACATTAGAATCTGCTATATAGCATGTAACTCCTATATGGAGCGTATAGAATATTAGTCTCTTGTTGACCTTTATTTATAGAGGTTAAATAACCTTGAAAGTCAGAGAGGACTAATATAATCCTCTAAGTTGTAAGCAAATTAATGTGTCACTGATTGAGGACTTCACCAGGTTAGACCGCTGCCAAAGGGTTAATAAAGTCAATATTAACTGTCCTCTAGGTCCTGTATTGCGTGTAGTCTCTGAAGTAATCCCCTTGTAACTTCTTAAGGGTATGCCACACTAAACAATATCGCTAACGGGATCGCTAAAAAACGTCACTATTTAGCGATCCCGTTAGCGATATTGTTCAGTGCGGCAGCTTCCAGCGACGAGCTTCCTGCTGTGATCTCGCTCGTCGCTGGAATCGTTCCGGACCCTATTTTCTCGTCGGCGCTCCCGCTGGGTAAGTATCTAATCGCTGTGTGGCACCTTTTCTTAGCGATTTAGCGGTACTTTTGTACCGCTAACGTCGTTAAGAAGATCGCTAACGGCGATAGCGTCGTTAACTATATCGCTAAATGTGGCCGCATTTAGCGATATAGAAACAATCCCGCTAGCGATCGCATTAGTATGCGTCGTTATCGTGATCGCTAGCGGGATTGTTTAGTGTGGCAGTACCTTTAGGCTGATTTATTTGAGCTCTGTAAAGGGTTCTCAGGTGTTAAACCCTTATCAGACTGACCTTGAGTGCTTTATTTCTGTCACCTTTGAGGAGATGGTCAGCAACTTAAAACAAGCCTGTAGTGCAGGGATGTTGCTGAGGGCTGTGAGTGGCAGGAAGATGGCGTCTGTTGTAGTTAACCCTCCCCCTATTGTCACTGCACTCACCTCCTCCGGCCCTAGATGCGATAACGGCCAGATCTTCAGGATTTCACTGTTTGTTTTTTCTCTCCCGGCGGGTGGTTGCTTGTTATCTCGGGACCTCTTATCTGTGCAAGTCCCTCTATAGTCACAGCTCACAGGCGGCGGCCTGTTCCACGCTACACGGCGTCTCCTAAGCCTGGAGCCTCCCGAGGAGCCTTGAGAGGCAGACCCGACAGACGAGCCCCCTGTCCAGGTATTCCCCCCGCTGATTAATGTTGTTTCTCCGCTCACAAACTGAGGGATGGAAACAGATGAGAGTAGGCCAGCAGGGAGCTCTGCTAAAAAGCGGCCATTCCTTGGCTCCGCCTCCCGGAAGTCTACCGAGGGGATTTATTCTTGCCGCAGGAGATGCACGCCTGAACATACTCCCTGACGTCACGGGCCATATGCGGCCACCAGTATGTCCTCGCCAGCAACTCAAGTACTTTTTGTCCCAAAATATCCACCCACCCTGGACGAATGTGCCCAAGAGAGTACTTCCGGTCGCAAATTGGTGGGCACAAAAGTCTTGCCCGGAGGCACAGACTCAAGCAAAACCGGAGCCACCATTCTTAGGCTCTCTGTAGGGACAATAAGCCGAGGCTCCTCCTCCACCTCCTCAGAGGACACCACGGAGCGAGATAGAGCGTCGGCGCGAATGTTCTTCTCACTGGAGAGGAAATGGAGGATGAAATGGAACTGGGAGAAGAACAAGGACCATCTGGCCTGATGGGAATTTAGCTGCTGGGCTGTCTGCAAATACACCAAGTTCTTGTGGTCCGTGAATACTTGGAAGGGGAAGCGAGCCCCCTCCAGAAGATGTCTCCACTCGGAGAAGGCCAACTTCATAGCCAGTAGCTCCCTGTTCCCGATGGAATAATTCCTCTCTGCTGGTGTAAAGGTCTTGGAAAAGAAGAAGAAGGGATGCTTCCGACCCTGGGCATCCTTTTGAAAAAGACTGCTCCAGCACCAACAGAAGAGGCATCCACCTCTAAAATAAACGGTTTATCGACATCGGGGCGATGTAAGATGGGAGCACTGGCGAAATGCGACTTGATGGAGGAGAACGCCTTGGTGACCTCCTCTGACCACAACTTGGGATTAGTTCCCTTCCTGGTGAGGGCTACCAAGGGAGCTACCAAAGTAGAGAAGTGGGGAATGAATTGGCGATAGTAGTTAATGAACCCCGTAAAGCGCTGCACCGCTTTAAAAGAGTGCGGTTCTTGCCAATCCATTACAGCCTGTAGTTTGGCAGGATCCATAGCCAATCCCTGGGCGGGGATGATATAGCCCAGGAAAGGTAGAGACTCCTGCTCAAACATGCACTTCTCCAACTTCGCATATAGGGAATTCGCTCGCAAGAGGTCGAAGACCTTGCAGACATCTCTCCGGTGGGAGGTCATATCTGGAGAAAAGATGAGAATGTCATCCAGATAGACTACCACCGAGGTGGTCAACATATTCCTGAAGATATCGTTTACAAAGTCTTGGAAGACAGCTGGGGCATTACAGAGCCCAAAGGGCATTACCAGATATTCGTAATGCCCATCCCTGGTGTTAAATGCCGTCTTCCACTCGTCCCCCTCACGGATGCGAATCAGGTTATACGCACCCCGCAGGTCTAGCTTAGTAAATACCCTTGCTCCCCGAAGCCTGTCAAAGAGCTCAGAGATTAGCGGCAAAGGGTACTTATTTTTCACGGTGATAGCTTTGAGACCCCTATAATCAATGCACGGACGTAATTCTCCGTTCTTCTTCTGCACAAAGAAGAACCCCACTTCCGCTGGTGACACAGACTTCCTAATGAATCCCCTTGCCAAGTTTTCCTGAATATATTGGGACATGGCCTCTGTCTCAGGAAGAGAGAGGCGATAAACCCTTCCTGTAGGAGACTCAGCTCCAGGCAAGAGGTCGATAGGACAGTCATAGGGAATTATTGGAATTATTTTGGCAAATTTACTTTTGTACCAGGGATCTAACAGTGTAGCTACCCAGTAGTCAGGATTATTTTGAATTCTGACAATTCGAGGGTCATGTTGCAGGTAGTGCTGCAAGAAGGCACTCATGTGTCTTGCGCATCCGGGAGCACCAAGTCCCTGTTGTGTTGGTGGCGAAGTATGACTCATGCTTCCTTCCTCTGCCCTCTCCCACCAACCTCGCACAACAGAAATGTGATCAAGGTCTCCCTCATCTGATGGAGTCTTCCATGTCCATCGCCAGTTCGTCATCCACTTCTTCCTGGGCTCCTGCACCTTCCTCACTAGTTTGACTGCTACCATGCGCCCTGGTTAATCCCTCTCCCCCACCCTCCCATGCCAGCCGCCTTGGTGCTGCCGACCGTCTGGACATTGCAGATGTTAGCCCTTCAGCATACAATTCCTCCTCCTCTACTTCCTCCACCTCCTCTTGTTCCACCACCTGACTCCGAATTCTGTTTAACATCTGCTCCAGCATGTGAATCACCAGAATAGTCATGCTGATAATGGCATCGTCAGCACTAAACATCTTCGTGGCCATTTCAAAACTGTGCAGAAGGGTGCATAGGTCCCTGATCTGAGACCACTCCTCCAGCGTGATTTGCCCCACCTCTGGATCTCGTTGGCCCAGGCTATAATTCAGAACGTATTGCACCAGGGCTTGTTGGTGCTGCCACAGTCGCTGCAACATGTGCAGAGTTGAATTCCACCGTGTTGGCACTTCGCATTTTAGCCGGTGAAGTGGCAGACCCAATGACTTCTGTAGAGATGTAAGTCGCTGAGTTGCGGGATGCGAACGGCGGAAGTGAGCACACAGCGACCGTGCCCTCTGCAGAAGGCCATGTAGTCCGGGATAGTGGGTTAAAAATTGCTGGACAACCAGGTTCAACACGTGAGCCATACAAGGCACGTGTGTGACATTACCCCGGCGAAGGGCCGCACCCAGGTTTGCGACATTGTCACACACGGCCTTCCCTGGTTGCAGGTCCAGTGGAGACAACCATTGATGAAACTGGTTCTCCAGAGCTGACCACAACTCCTCAGCTGTGTGACTCACATTTCCCAGACATTTCAACGTAAAAACCACCTGATTACATTGAGCCCTTCTTGCAGCATAGCAAGGAGGTGTGCTGCAGGATCCCTTCTGCGCAGTTAGAAAGCCCGTGGCATGACCAGACAGGCTTTGAGTGCAGGTGGAGGACCGAGAGGAGGTTGAGGAGGCAGAAGCAGTGGAGGAACTTCAAGATAAAGAGGATTGACGCACAACTCGTGGTGATGGCAAGACTTGGACAGCAGCCCCTTGTCCTGCTGTCACCATAGTTACCCAGTGCCCAGTCAGCGACATGTAACGCCCCTGTCCATGCCTACTCGTCCAAGTGTCTGTGGTGAAATGCACCCTGTCACACACTGAGTTTCTCAAAGAAGCGGTGATGTTGTGTGCGACATGCTGGTGGAGCGCAGGCACACCTTTCTTTGAGAAGTAGTGCCGACTGGGCATTTGGTACTGGGGCACTGCGACGGACATAAGGACTCGAAAATCCTCTGTGTCAACAAGGCAGAAAGGCAGCATTTCTGTAGCCAAGAGCTTGCAGATAGTGAAATTCAACCTCTTAGTTTTCTCATGGCTAGGAGGAAATGGTCTTTTACTTGTCCACATCTGAGTGACCGAGGGCTGGCTGTTGTGCGTAGACGGGGTTGAGTAGGGTGTCCCCGGACAACTGACAGTCTGTGAGGAAGATGCAGGCGCAAAAGTTAGGTTGCCTTGATCCAAAGGTGGTGCTCTCGATGTCGGAGAGCGCTCAACACCAGCCGGTGTTTCCACTTCCAAATGAACTGATGACCTGCCAATCTGACTGGCTGTTGCTGGTAAAGAGGTGCCAGGTCTGAGTCTCAAAACAGGTCTGACTGCTGTCCCCCCAGTCACAGAGGATGAAAAGGCCGCGGTCGCGGATGCACAAGATGGGGCAGACTGTGGTTGGGCCAGCCCGCTAGGCCGCATTGTAGCACAGTGAGCTTGCCACTGCAACTTATGCTTCATATCCATGTGACGGTTCATGCATGAAGTACTCAAACTAAGGATTTTTTGGCCTCTACTTAGCTTTTGGTCACAAATGTTACAGATAACACGAGTTGGGTCATCCTTATCGATGTTAAAAAATGCCCAGGCTATGCAAGGCTAAGAACCCATGCGACCTGAAGAGCCACCTTGACTTGTGGTCAGAGGCAGAGTTGTGGTTGAGGATGCAGTTGGTGATGTGCTTCCAGTACTACGTCTCTATCCAGGAAGGCGCACCCTGACCTCGTGGTCACTCGAATCCTCCTCCACCTCCTCTGCTGACCTCATCGACTGTCTCACTGTGGGTTGACAGTAAGTGGGATCTAAAACCTCATCATCATCACCCTGTGTGTTCTCACCCCCGTCATCCTCAGAGCCAACCTCTTCCTGCCCTGACACAAAACTCAAGTTGTCGCTCACATCTGGTATTTGAGTCTCATCATCGTCTTCCTCATTGTCTCCACCAACAGGAGTTACAGTTTGGGAACGAGGGTCTACATTATGCTCAGAACCTTCTTCATCTGGTCCTGGATCAGACTCATAAACATTCTGGGCATCAGTGCAGATCATTTCCTCGTCTGGATTCACAGAAGCTGTGGAGACGACATCTGATTCCCAGGTTATAGTATGAGTAAACAGCTCTGCAGACTCAACCATCTGTTCTACCCCATACTCAGACGGGCAGTTGGAGACTTGGGAGCTGTGAGGAAGCAAGTGCGATTGGGGTGACACCTCTGAGGACTGGAGTTTTTGTGTTGTTGAAGTTGGGGTGGAGAGCCGACTTAAAGGAGCACTTGATATCTGTTGAAGCACCTTATTTTTTTGTGCCTCATCTGAAATTTGAAGCGATGGGTGTACCCATAAGAAAGGGATAGTACCACATTGTCAACTAAAAGAAGTAGACATCTTAGTTTGGCTGGAAGATGGTCTTTCTTCTGCAGATGTTACTGTTGCTTTAACACCTAACACATGGACACAACATTTTTTTCCCTTCACAACACGCCTATTCCCCTTTCCACCAGCAGCAGGCCTTTTGCCACTCATTTGGTGGTTACCTAATTGACAACTGTGGAGTCGTTTCCACAAAAAACGATGGCTGCAAAAAATTCTTAGTATTTGAACGTGGGTGGAGCTTTGTATAGATGGCCTAATACAATGAGTACCACAGACTGCTACTATGCCCAAAATTATTGTCCAAGCAACATGCAGATAGATTTTTTTTTTTAAGGCTGGTGGAGCTTTGTAGAGATGGCCTAATACAATGAGTACCACAGACTGCTACTATGCCCAAAATTATTGTCCAAGCAACATGCAGATAAAAAATTTTTTTTTAAGGCTGGTGAAGCTTTCTATAGACGGCCTAATACAATGAGTACCACAGACTGCTACTATGCCCAAATTATTGTCCAAGCAACATGCAGATAGATTTTTTTTGTTTTTTAAGGCTGGTGGAGCTTTGTAGAGATGGCCTAATACAATGAGTACCACAGACTGCTACTATGCGCAAAATTAGTGTCCAGGCAACATGCAGATAGATTTTTTTTTTTTAAGGCTGGTGGAGCTTTGTATAGATGGCCTAATACAATGAGTACCACAGACTGCTACTATGCCCAAAATTATTGTACAAACAACATGCAGATAGAATTTTTTTTTTTTTTTTTTAAGGCTGGTGGAGCTTTCTATAGACGGCCTAATACAATGAGTACCACAGATTGCTACTATGCCCAAATTATTGTCCAAGCAATATGCAGATAGATTTTTTTTTTTTTAAGGCTGGTGGAGCTTTGTAGAGATGGCCTAATACAATGAATACCACAGACTACTACTATGCGCAAAATTAGTGTCCAGGCAACATGCAGATAGATTTTTTTTTTTTTTAAAGGCTGGTGGAGCTTGTATAGATGCCCTAATAGAATGAGTACCACAGACTGCTACTATGCCCAAATTATTGTCCAAGCAACATGCAGATAGAATTTTTTTTTTAAGGCTGGTGGAGCTTTGTATAGATGCCCTAATAGAATGAGTAGCACACACTGCTACTATGCACACAATTATTGAACAGGATAGATGCAGCGAATAATTAGGAGTGATTTGGATTCTGGTGTAGCTGACAAAAAGTGATAGCAACTGCTATAACCTAGCCCTGAGAAGGGCTGCAATTACAAATTGTCACTGCCCAAATTATTGTCCAAGCAACATGCAGATAGATTTTTTTTTTAAGACTGGTGGAGCTTTGTAGAGATGGCCTAATACAATGAGTACCACAGACTGCTACTATGCCCAAAATTATTGTCCAAGCAACATGCAGATAGAATTTTTTTTTTTTTTTTAAGGCTGGTGGCGCCTTGTAGAGATGGCCTAATACAATGAGTACCACAGACTGCTAATATGCCCAAATTATTGTCCAAGCAATATGCAGTTAGATTTATTTTTTTTTTAAGGCTGGTGGAGCTTTGTAGAGATGGCCTAATACAATGAATACCACAGACTACTACTATGCGCAAAATTAGTGTCCAGGAAACATGCAGATAGAATTTTTTTTTTTAAGGCTGGTGGAGCTTGTATAGATGCCCTAATAGAATGAGTACCACAGACTGCTACTATGCCCAAATTATTGTCCAAGCAACATGCAGATAGAATTTTTTTTTTTAAGGCTGGTGGAGCTTTGTATAGATGCCCTAATAGAATGAGTAGCACACACTGCTACTATGCACACAATTATTGAACAGGATAGATGCAGCAAATAATTAGGAGTGATTTGGATGCTGGTGTAGCTGACAAAAAGTGATAGCAACTGCTATAAACTAGCCCTGAGAAGGGCTTCAATTACAAATTGTCACTGCCCAAATTATTGTCCAAGCAACATGCAGATAGATTTTTTTTTTTAAGACTGGTGGAGCTTTGTAGAGATGGCCTAATACAGTGAGTACCACAGACTGCTACTATGCCCAAATTATTGTCCAAGCAACATGCAGATAGATCTTTTTTGTTGTATGTTAAGGCTGGTGGAGCTTTGTAGAGATGGCCTAATACAATGAGTACCACAGACTGCTACTATGCCCAAAATTATTGTCCAAGCAACATGCAGATAGATTTTTTTTTAAGGCTGGTGGAGATTTGCAGAGATGGCCTAGTACAATGAGTACCACAGACTGCTACTATGCCCAAATTATTGTCCAAGCAACATGCAGATAGATTTTTTTTTTTTAAGGCTGGTGGAGCTTTGTAGAGATGGCCTAATACAATGAGTACCACAGACTGCTAATATGCCCAAATTATTATCCAAGCAACATGCAGATAGATCTTTTTTGTTGTTTTTTAAGGTTGGTGGAGCTTTGTAGGGATGGCCTAATACAATGAGTACCACAGACTGCTACTATGCCCAAATTATTGTCCAAGCAACATGCAGACAGATTTTTTTTTTTAAGGCTGGTGGAGCTTTGTAGAGATGGCCTAATACAATGAGTACCACAGACTGCTACTATGCCCAAATTATTGTCCAAGCAACATGCAGATAGAATTTTTTTTTGTTTTTAAGGCTGGTGGAGCTCTGTATAGATGCCCTAATAGAATGAGTAGCACACACGGCTACTATGCACACAATTATTGAACAGGATAGATGCAGCGAATAATTAGGAGTGATTTGAACGCTGGGGTAGCTGACAAAAAGTGATAGCAACTGCTGTAACCTAGCCCTGAAAAGGGCTGCAATTACAAATAGTCACTGTCCCAAATTGACCTATCTGTCTATTTAAGAGTGAGCACAGACCAGCCTGCTAAAACTGCTAGGAACTGATGTAACGTAGCCCTCAAAAGGGCTGCAATTACGAGCTAGTCCCTACTCCCTAAACCTTCCTCTCTATTTCTCAGCAATTTCGCTTGCAAGTCGCTGTTCCACAATGCACACACAATATAGCGCTAACAGCAGCAGTGCCGTCTAACACTGAGCTGCAGCACAGAGAAAATGGTGGCGAGGGGGGAAATAGCTGGGTCTTATAGGGCAAGGACATGTGACATACACAGCCAATGACACATGCCCTTGCTTGTGTGAAAAAAAGCACCTCGCTCCGTGTGAGCGCTGCTAATAGGCTGACAGACTGCACCACCCACTGGAAATGCGGGAAAGAGAAAAAAAAATGGAGATCTTCATTATCTCTGCAGAGATCCATGCTCTAATAATAATAATAATAATCTTTATTTATATAGCGCCAACATATTCCGCAGCGCTTTACAGTTTCACAGTTTCAAAACCCAAGTCATAAGTAACAACGTTAACAATACAATAATTAAAGCAAAATAAGCCGCCCCTGCTCGTGAGAGCTTACAATCTACAATGAGGAGGGGGAGATACAAGGTACAGGTGTGTATATACAATGGTGCATTTACAATGATGGTCCAGCCATCTTGAGGGAGTGAGGGATGGATGGAGATAGTGAATGGGCTACACACACACACATACACATAGAATGACTTTGATTAGTGAATGTGATAGGCCGCTCTGAACAAATGTGTTTTGAGGGAGCGCCTGAAACCATGCAAATTGTGGATAGTCCTAATTTCTTGGGGTAGAGCATTCCAGAGGATTGGCGCAGCACGGGAGAAGTCTTGGAGTCGAGAGTGGGAGGTACGGATTAGTGCAGAGGTTAGTCGAAAGTTGTTTGCAGAGCGCAGCAGTCGGTTAGGCCGATAGGTAGAAATGAGGAAGGAGATGTAGGGGGGTGCTGCACTGTGGAGAGCTTTGTGGGTGATAACCAGTACTTTGAATTGGATCCTATAATGAATGGGCAACCAGTGTAAGGACTGGCGAAGAGCGGACGCGTCCGAGTACCGATTAGCCAGATGGATGACCCTGGCTGCTGCATTAAGGATGGACTGGAGAGCCGATAGTCGAGTAATGGGGAGGCCAAGTAATAGAACGTTGCAGTAGTCCAGGCAGGAGTGGATCAATGCTACAGTGAGGGGTTTTATTGTTTCCATGGTGAGAAAAGGGCGGATTCTAGAGATGTTCTTTAGGTGTAGGCGGCAAGAGCGGGCAAGAGATTGTATATGGGAGGTGAAGGAGAGATTTGTGTCAAACATAACACCCAGACAGCGCGCCTGCTGCCGGGGTGTTATTATGGTGCCGCCCACGGAGAGGGAAATGTCAGATTTTAAGAGGTTAGTAGACGGCGGGAGCAGAAGGAGTTCAGTTTTGGAGAGATTAAGTTTCAGATAGAGAGCGGACATGATGTTGGAGACTGTGGACAGACAGTCGGTGGCGTTCTGTAGAACAGCGGGGGTAAGGTCGGAGGATGACGTGTATAGTTGTGTGTCATCAGCATAAAGATGGTACTGAAAGCCAAATCTGCTGATGGTCTGTCCAATTGGGGCCGTGTAGAGAGAGAAGAGAAGGGGGCCAAGGACTGAACCCTGGGGTACACCGACAGTGAGAGGAAGAGGAGATGACGTGGAGCCAAAGAACGAAACACTGAAGGAGCGGTCAGAAAGATAGGAGGAGAACCAGGAGAGAACAGTGTCCTTAATACCTAGTGACTGGAGCCTAGACAGTAGGAGACAGTGGTCAACTGTGTCGAAAGCTGCAGAAAGGTCAAGAAGAATGAGCAGAGAGTGGTCGCCGTTACGTTTTGCTGTCAGAAGGTCATTGGTCACTTTGATGAGTGCAGTTTCAGTCGAATGTAGGGGGCGGAAGCTGGACTGTGAAGAGTCTATAAGTGAGTAAGTGGAGAGGTAACGGGTGAGGCGGGGGTAGACTAGGTGCTAGAAAAGTTTAGAGATGAAGGGGAGATTGGAGACCGGTTTGCAGTTTTTTGTGCAGGATGGGTCGAGAGTGGGTTTCTTTAGTAGTGGAGTATTGATGGAGTGTTTGAAGGAAGATGGGAAAATGCCAGAGGAGAGTGAAAGATTAAAGAGTGTAGTTAGGAGAGTTGTGACAACTGGAGAGAGAGACTGGAGGAGATGTGAGGGAATGGGGTCGGTAGTGCATGTAGTTGGATGAGAGGAAGAGAGGAGTCTGGAGACTTCTTCTTCTGTGATGGGATCAAATGTGGAAAGTGAGCCAGGGGAAATGTAGGGTGGGATGGGAGTCACAGTATTTGGTGGTTGAGAGCAGATTTCCTGACGGATAGTATCTATTTTTTCTATAAAGTGGGAGGCCAGGTCGTCAGCACAAATGTCTGTGATAGGGGCTTGTGCTTTTGGCCTGAGGAGGGAGTGAAAAGTGTCAAAAAGTTTCTTGGGGTTGTTGGCTAGTGAGGAGATCAGGGTGGTGAAGTAGGTCTGTTTGGCGAGGTGAAGGGCAGCATTACAAGTTCTTAACATGAAATTAAAGTGGATGAAGTCTTCTGGTGTGTGGGTTTTTCTCCAAAGGCGTTCAGCACTCCTAGAGCATCGCTGAAGAAGTCGAGTTTGCAATGTGAGCCAGGGCTGTTTTACGGTGTGTTTGGAGGTTCTGAGGGTGAGCGGTGCTACTTGGTCAAGGGTGCTTCTAAGAGTGTCATTGTAGTGCTGAACTGCCAGATTAGCACAAGAAAAAGAGGAGATTGGGGACAGCGATGAGTGTAGGGAGTCTGAAAGTGTCTGAGGGTTAATGGCTTGTAGATTTCTGAATGTATGGTAGGTAGGAGTGCGCTGGGGTGGTTGAGGATTTGTGAGGATGAAGGAGAGAATGTTGTGGTCAGAGAGTGGAAGCAGTGAGTTATTTAGGTGGGAGATTGAACAGAGGCGGACAAAGACCAGGTCAAGGGTGTTACCATCCTTGTGTGTCTCAGAGGTTGAAAGCTGTGAGAGGCCTAGAGAAGTGGTTAGTGATAGAAGCTGATATGCCCCTCCCCCGCCACACTGGACACTCGCTAAAATGAATGGAGAACAGTATGTCGAGCGAACACTCATATCTCTGGTTGGAAATGTTCAATCTTGAATTTTTTTGCGTTTTTCTGCTCCTCTAATCAGGACAAACTAGATTTTGAAAGGTTGCGTATCAAACTCTTTTATCTTAGGAGGAAAGTGTAAACATTCATTACACAATTATGCCCAATAGCAAAATTAAATGGAGACTAGAATATCGAACGAACACTCATTTCTCTGGTTGAATATGTTCAATCTTGAAATTTTTTTTTTTTTCTGCTCCTCTAATCAGGCCAAACAAGATTATAAAAGGTTGAATTTCAAACTTTTTTAATTTAGGAGGAAAGTGAAAACATTCATAACACAATTATTCCCTTTCGCAAAAATGAATGGAGAACAGCATATTGAACGAACACTCATATCTCTGGTTGGAAATGTTCAATCTTAAAATTTTTTGCATTTTTCTGCTCCTCCAATCAGTCCAAACTAGATTATAAAAGGTTGAGTTTCAACCTCTTTTACTTCAGGAGGAAAGTGAAAACATTTATAACACAATTAGGCCCAGTCGCTAAAATGAATGGAGAACAGTATGTCGAGCGAACACTCATATCTCTGGTTGGAAATGTTCAATCTTGAAATTTTTTGCGTTTTTCTGCTCCTTTAATAAGGCCAAACAAGATTATAAAAGGTTGAGTTTCAACCTCTTTTAATTTAGGAGGAAAGTGAAAACATTTATAACATAATTAGGCCCAGTGGCAAAAATGAATGGAGAACAGCATGTCGAACGAACACTCATATCTCTGGTTGGAAATGATCAATCTTGAAGTTATTTGCGTTTTTCTGCTCCTCTAATCACCCCAATCTAGGTTTTAAATGGTTACATTTCAAACTCTTTTAGTTTAGGAGGAAAGTGAAAACATTCAAAACACAATTAGGCCCAGTCGCAAAAATGCATGGCGAACAACATATCGAACAAACTCTCAGATCTCTGGTTGAAAATCTTCAGTCTTGAAATTTTATGCATTTTTTTGCTCCTCTAATCTGCCCAAACTAGATTATAAAAGGTTGAGTTTCAACGTCTTTAGTTTAGGAGGAATGCAAAAATATTCATAACTCAATTAGGCCCAATAGCAAAAATGAATGGCGAAAAGCATATCGAACGAACACTCATATCTCTGGTTGGAAATGTTCAATCTTGAATTCAAGACAAGACAAACGGGATAAGAAAAATCACCTACAGGTAATAAATTTATCCGAGCATGTTTTGATCCAGGTTCAGCTTCAGCTGCTGTCCAGGGGCCTTACTTTCGCACCCACTAACTCCTATGACCCTTTTACAGCGATAAAGGATTTAAATTTATTTTCAAGGAAGCTAACCTTTAACCCCTTCACCCCCAAGGGTGGTTTGCATGTTAAAGACCGGGCCAATTTTTACAATTCTGACCACTGTCTCTTTATGAGGTTATAACTCTGGAACGCTTCAACGGATCTTCACGATTCTGAGATTGTTTTCTCGTGACATATTCTACTTCACGGAAGTGAGCGCACAGCAACCGTGCCCTCTGCAGAAGGCCATGTAGTCCGGGATAGTGGGCTAAAAATTGCTGGACAACCAGGTTCAACACGTGAGCCATACAAGGCACGTGTGTGACATTGCCCCGGCGAAGGGCCGCTCCCAGGTTTGCGGCATTGTCGCACACGGCCTTCCCTGGTTGCAGGTCCAATGGAGACAACCATTGATGAAACTGGTTCTCCAGAGCTGACCACAACTCCTCAGCTGTGTGACTCAAATTTCCCAGACATTTCAACGTAAAAACCGCCTGATTACGTTGAGCCCTTCTTCCAGCATAGCAAGGATGTGTGCTGCAGGATCCCTTCTGCGCAGTTAGAAAGCCCGTGGCATGACCAGACAGGCTTTGGGTGCAAGTGGAAGACCGAGAGGTGGTTGAGGAGGCAGAAGCAGTGGAGGAACTTCGAGATAAAGAGGATTGACGCACAACTCGTGGGGACGGCAAGACTTGGACAGCAGCCCCTTGTCCTGCTGTCACCATAGTTACCCAGTGCCCAGTCAGCGACATGTAACGCCCCTGTCCATGCCTACTCATCCAAGTGTCTGTGGTGAAATGCACCCTGCCACACACTGAGTTTCTCAAAGAAGCAGTGATGTTGTGTGCGACATGCTGGTGGAGCGCAGGCATACCTTTCTTTGAGAAGTAGTGCCGACTGGGCATTTGGTACTGGGGCACTGCGACGGACATAAGGGCTCGAAAATCCTCTGTGTCAACAAGGCGGAAAGGCAGCATTTCTGTAGCCAAGAGCTTGCAGATGGTGAAATTCAACCTCTTAGCTTTCTCATGGCTAGGAGGAAATGGTCTTTTACTTGTCCACATCTGAGTGACCGAGGGCTGGCTGTTGTGCATAGACGGGGTTGAGTAGGGTGTCCCCGGACAACTGATGGTCTGTGAGGAAGATGCAGGCGCAAAAGTTAGGTTGCCTTGATCCAAAGGTGGTGCTCTCGATGTCGGAGAGCGCTCAACACCAGCCGGTGTTTCCACTTCCAAGTGAACTGATGACCTGCCAATCTGACTGGCTGTTGCTGGTAAAGAGGTGCCAGGTCTGAGTCTCAAAACAGGTCTGACTGCTGTCCCCCAGTCACAGAGGATGAAAAGGCCGCGGTCGCGGATGCACAAGATGGGGCAGACGGTGGTTGGGCCGGCCCGCTAGGCCGCATTGTAGCACAGTGAGCTTGCCACTGCAACTTATGCTTCATGTCCATGTGACGGTTCATGCATGACGTACTCAAACTAAGGATTTTTTGGCCTCTCCTTAGCTTTTGGTCACAAATGTTACAGATAACACGAGTTGGGTCATCCTTATCGATGTTAAAAAATGCCCAGGCTATGCAAGGCTAAGAACCCATGCGACCTGAAGAGCCACCTTGACTTGTGGTCAGAGGCAGAGTTGTGGTTGAGGATGCAGTTGGTGATGTGCTTCCAGTACTACGTCTCTGTCCAGGAAGGCGCACCCTGACCTCGTGGTCACTCGAATCCTCCTCCACCTCCTCTGCTGACCTCATCGACTGTCTCACTGTGGGTTGACAGTAAGTGGGATCTACAACCTCATCATCATCACCCTGTGTGTTCTCACCCCCGTCATCCTCAGAGCCAACCTTTCCTGCCCTGACACAAAACTCAAGTTGTCGCTCACATCTGGTATTTGAGTCTCATCATCGTCTTCCTCATTGTCTCCACCAACAGGAGTTACAGTTTGGTAACGAGGGTCTACATTATGCTCAGAACCTTCTTCATCTGGTCCTGGATCAGACTCATAAACATTCTGGGCATCAGTGCAGATCATTTCCTCGTCTGGATTCACAGAAGCTGTGGAGACGACCTCTGATTCCCAGGCTATAGTATGAGTAAACAGCTCTGCAGACTCAACCATCTGTTCTACCCCATATTCAGATGGGCAGTTGGAGACTTGGGAGCTGTGAGGAAGCAAGTGCGATTGGGGTGACACCTCTGAGGACTGGAGTTTTTGTGTTGTTGAAGTTGAGGTGGAGAGCCGACTTAAGGGAGCACTTGATATCTGTTGAAGCACCTTATTTTTTTGTGCCTCATCTGAAATTTGAAGCGATGGGCGTGCCCGTAAGAAAGGGATAGTACCACATTGTCAACTAAAAGAAGTAGACATCTTAGTTTGGCTGGAAGATGGTCTTTCTTCTGCAGATGTTACTGTTGCTTTAACACCTACCCCATGGACACAACATTTTTTTCCCTTCACAACACGCCTATTCCCCTTTCCTTCCCTTTCAGCAGCAGGCCTTTTGCCATTCATTTTGGTGGTTACCTAATTGACAACTGTGGAGTTTTTTCCACAAAAAACGATGGCTGCAAAAAATTCTTAGTATTTGAACGTGGGTGGAGCTTTGTATAGATGGCCTAATACAATGAGTACCACAGACTGCTAATATGCCCAAAATTATTGTCCAAGCAACATGCAGATAGATTTTTTTTGTTTTTTAAGGCTGGTGGAGCTTTGTAGAGATGGCCTAATACAATGAGTACCACAGACTGCTACTATGCCCAAAATTAGTGTCCAGGCAACATGCAGATAGAATTTTTTTTTTTAAGGCTGGTGGAGCTTTGTATAGATGCCCTAATAGAATGAGTAGCACGCACTGTTACTATGCACACAATTATTGAACAGGATAGATGCAGCAAATAATTAGGAGTGATTTGAATGCTGGTGAAGCTGACAAAAAGTAATAGCAACTGCTGTAATCTAGCCCTGATAAGGGCTGCAATTACAAATAGTCACTAACCAAATTATTGTCCAAGCAACATGCAGATAGATTTTTTTTTTTTTCAAGGCTGGTGGAGCTTTGTATAGATGGCCTAATACAATGAGTACCACAGACTGCTACTATGCCCAAAATTATTGTCCAAGCAACATGCAGATAGAATTTTTTTTTTAAGGCTGGTGAAGCTCTCTATAGACAGCCTAATACAATGAGTACCACAGACTGCTACTATGCACAAATTATTGTCCAAACAACATGCAGATAGATTTTTTTTGTTTTTTAAGGCTGGTGGAGCTTTGTAGAGATGGCCTAATACAATGAGTACCACAGACTGCTACTATGCCCAAAATTATTGTCCAAGCAGCATACAGATAGAATTTTTTTTTTTTTTAAGGCTGGAGGAGATTTGTATAGATGGCCTAATAAAATGAGTACCACAGACTGCTACTATGCCCAAAATCATTGTCCAAGCAACATGCAGATAGAATTTTTTTTTTTTTAAGGCTGGTGAAGCTTTCTATAGACGGCCTAATACAATGAGTACCACAGACTGCTACTATGCCTAAATTATTGTCCAAGCAATATGCAGATAGATTTTTTTTTTTTTTAAGGCTGGTGGAGCTTTGTAGAGATGCCTAATACAATGAATACCACAGATTGCTACTATGCGCAAAATTAGTGTCCAGGCAACATGCAGATAGAATTTTTTTTTTTTTTTAAGGCTGGTGGAGCTTTGTATAGATGCCCTAATAGAATGAGTACCACAGACTGCTACTATGCCCAAATTATTGTCCAAGCAACATGCAGATAGATTTTTTTTTTTTTTTTAAGACTGGTGAAGCTTTCTATAGACGGCCTAAAGGGTATGCCACACTAAACAATATCGCTAACGGGATCGCTAAAAAACGTCACTATTTAGCGATCCCGTTAGCGATATTGTTCAGTGCGGCAGCTTCCAGCGACGAGCTTCCTGCTGTGATCTCGCTCGTCGCTGGAATCGTTCCGGACCCTATTTCATCGCTGGCGCTCCCGCTGGGTAAGTATCTAATCGCTGTGTGGCACCTTTTCTTAGCGATTTAGCGGTACTTTTGTACCGCTAAAGTCGTTAAGAAGATCGCTAACGGCGATAGCGTCGTTAACTATATCGCTAAATGCGGCAGCATTTAGCGATATAGAAACAATCCCGCTAGCGATCTCATTAGTATGCAACGCTAACGAGATCGCTAGCGGGATAGCTAAGTGTGGCAGTACCTTAAGACAATGAGTACCACAGACTGCTAATATGCCCAAATTATTGTCCAAACAACATGCAGATAGATTTTTTTTGTTTTTTAAGGCTGGTGGAGCTTTGTAGAGATGGCCTAATACAATGAGTATCACAGACTGCTACTATGCCCAAAATTAGTGTCCAGGCAACATGCAGATAGAATTTTTTTTTTTTTTAAGGCTGGTGGAGCTTTGTATAGATGCCCTAATAGAATGAGAAGCACACACTGCTACTATGCACACAATTATTGAACAGGATAGATGCAGCGAATAATTAGGAGTGATTTGAATGCTGGTGTAGATGACAAAAAGTGATAGCAACTGCTGTAACCTAGCCCTGATAAGGGCTGCAATTACAAATAGTCACTGCCCAAATTATTGTCCAAGCAACATGCAGATAGATTTTTTTTTTTAAGGCTGGTGGAGCTTTGTAGAGATGGCCTAATACAATGAGTAGCACAGACTGCTACTATGCCCAAAATTATTGTCCAAGCAACATGCAGATAGAATTTTTTTTTTTAAGGCTGGTGGAGCTTTGTATAGATGCCCTAATAGAATGAGTACCACAGACTGCTACTATGCCCAAATTATTGTCCAAGCAACATGCAGATAGATTTTTTTTTGTTTTTTTTAAGGCTGGTGGAGCTTTGTAGAGATGGCCTAATACAATGAGTACCACAGACTGCTACTATGCCCAAATTATTGTCCAGGCAACATGCAGATAGAATTTTTTTTTTTTTATTTAAGGCTGGTGGAGCTTTGTATAGATGCCCTAATAGAATGAGTAGCACACACTGCTACTATGCACACAATTATTGAACAGGATAGATGCAGCGAATAATTAAGAGTGATTTGAATGCTGGTGTAGATGACTAAAAGTGATAGCAACTGCTGTAACCTAGCCCTGATAAGGGCTGCAATTACAAATAGTCACTGCCCAAATTATTGTCCAAGCAACATGCAGATAGATTTTTTTTTTAAGGCTGGTGGAGCTTTGTAGAGATGGCCTAATACAATGAGTAGCACAGACTGCTACTATGCCCAAAATTATTGTCCAAGCAACATGCAGATAGATTTTTTTTTTTTTTAAGCTGGTGGAGCTTTGTAGAGATGGCCTAATACAATGAATACCACAGACTGCTACTATGTGCAAAATTAGTGTCCAGGCAACATGCAGATAGAATTTTTTTTTTTTAAGGCTGGTGGAGCTTTGTATAGATGCCCTAATAGAATGAGTACCACAGACTGCTATTATGCCCAAATTATTGTCCAAGCAACATGCAGATAGATCTTTTTTGTTGTTTTTTAAGGCTGGTGGAGCTTTGTAGAGATGGCCTAATACAATGAGTACCACAGACTGCTACTATGCCCAAATTATTGTCCAAGCAACATGCAGATAGATTTTTTCTTTTTAAGGCTGGTGGAGCTTTGTAGAGATGGCCTAATACAATGAGTACCACAGACTGCTAATATGCCCAAATTATTGTCCAAGCAACTTGCAGATAGATCTTTTTTGTTGTTTTTTAAGGCTGATGGAGCTTTGTAGAGATGGTCTAATACAATGAGTACCACAGACTGCTACTATGTCCAAATTATTGTCCAAGCAACATGCAGATAGCTTTTTTTTTTAAGGCTGGTGGAGCTTTGTAGAGATGGCCTAATACAATGAGTACCACAGACTGCTACTATGCCCAAAATTATTGTCCAAGCAACATGCAGATAGAATTTTTTTTTGTAAGGCTGGTGGAGCTTTGTATAGATGGCCTAATACAATGAGTACCACAGACTGCTACTATGCCCAAAATTATTGTCCAAGCAACATGAAGATAGATTTTTTTTTTTGTTTTTTTTTAAGGCTGGTGGAGCTTTGTATAGATGCCCTAATAGAATGAGTAGCACACACTGCTACTATGCACACAATTATTGGACAGGATAGATGCAGCGAATAATTAAGAGTGATTTGAATGCTGGTGTAGATGACTAAAAGTGATAGCAACTGCTGTAACCTAGTCGTGATAAGGGCTGCAATTACAAATAGTCACTGCCCAAATTATTGTCCAAGCAACATGCAGATAGATTTTTTTTTTTTAAGGCTGGTGAAGCTTTGTAGAGATGGCCTATACAATGAGTAGCACAGACTGCTACTATGCCCAAAATTATTGTCCAAGCAACATGCAGTAGATTTTTTTTTTTTTTTTTTAAGGCTGGAGGAGCTTTGTATAGATGGCCTAATACAATGAGTACCACAGACTGGTACTATGCCCAAAATTATTATCCAAGCAATATGCAGATAGATTTTTTTTTGTTTTTTAAGGCTGGTGGAGCTTTGTAGAGATGGCCTAATACAATGAATACCACAGACGCTACTATGCGCAAAATTAGTGTCCAGGCAACATGCAGATAGAATTTTTTTTTTTTTTAAGGCTGGTGGAGCTTTGTATAGATGCCCTAATAGAATGAGTGCCACAGACTGCTATTATGCCCAAATTATTGTCCAAGCAACATGCAGATAGATCTTTTTTGTTGTTTTTTAAGGCTGGTGGAGCTTTGTAGAGATGGCCTAATACAATGAGTACCACAGACTGCTACTATGCCCCAAATTATTGTCCAAGCAACATGCAGATAGATTTTTTCTTTTTAAGGCTGGTGGAGCTTTGTAGAGATGGCCTAATACAATGAGTACCACAGACTGCTAATATGCCCAAATTATTGTCCCAAGCAACTTGCAGATAGATCTTTTTTGTTGTTTTTTAAGGCTGGTGGAGCTTTGTAGAGATGCCTAATACAATGATACCACAGACTGCTACTATGCCCAAATTATTGTCCAAGCAACATGCAGATAGCTTTTTTTGTTTTATGGCTGGTGGAGCTTTGTAGAGATGGCCTAATACAATGAGTACCACAGACTGCTACTATGCCCAAAATTATTGTCAAAGCAACATGCAGATAGATTTTTTTTTTAAGGCTGTT